>JANAVB010042020.1:22963074-23264442 GCA_029216955.1 Iris pallida
TGATTGGGAAATAAATAATCTCATGTGCCTGAGGAATAAAGATTCATGCGGCTGTGGAAAATGATTGGAAAATAAATAATCTCATGCGCCTGAGGAATGATTGGAAAATAAATAATCTCATGCGCCTGAGGAATGATTGAAAAATAAATAATCTCATGCGCCTGAGGAATGAAGATTCATGCGGCTGTGGGAAATGATTGGAAAATAAATAATCTCATGCGCTGTGGGAAATAATTGGGAAATAAATAATCTCATGCGCCTGAGGAATGATTGGGAAATAAATAATCTCATGCGCTGAGGAATACGGCTGTGGCTGTTCTTCCTCTCCGAATTTTTCTGAGAACAGAACCATGGAAGCCATTGCTTCCAAGCTCCATAAATCCTTCATCCCAAGCCCAAATATGGACTTCCATAGATCAAAATTGGGTAGAACGAAATTTTCTACAACATGAAACCATCAAAACTTGAAGATAACAGAGTTTACTAGATCAAAACCTAAGAAACCCAAAAATGTATCAAACTTAGATCTACAACAAATAAGCCATAGAAATTGAAAATGCTAAGTACTAAAGAGACTTAGAATCAAATAAGGAAGATGATGGAACAATAATAATAGGGATCCATCATGAAGCAAGTTGGCACTTGCCTTGCTCTCCTAGGTTGGTGGGAGAGTTAGGAGAAAGAAGAAGAGTAATGAAAAGAAGTAATGAAGAGAGAGAAAGGGTTTGGGGCTTTAAATGGGGTGGTGGTAGGTGGGAGTTTATTTCGGTTCATGATGAACCAACATAATTAAACCAATCTGAGCCGAACCCATAGCAAAGCTAAAGCAGAGTATAAAAACAGAAAGTAAAGTGCAGAAATAAAATTGCAGGAAATTAATTAACATGAAATTAAATGGATTTAAATACAGAGCAATACATGATAAATATAAAATATTTACATTTAAACAGTACATGCATTCTAAAAATACGTATTCTGAGAATGGGAAGTGACACTACAAGTGCCACTTCACACTTTCAAAGAGTTACATCTATCCAAACAGCCCCTAAATATTATACTCTACCTAAGGCAAGCTGCCTTCTGCATTTTGGACTGTTTTTTTATAGCATTTTTGACAATTTTATTTGTTGTTGGTACTGTTAAAATTTTAATGGCTTTATTTAGTCCAGTTGTTGCTTTCTGACTTTTTTTTAGAATTGAAAGAAATGAGAGAAAACAATATTAGATACTTCGGAAGCTTCCCAAACAATAACGGAACCAGAATTACCATCCATTGGGAGCACAATCATAAAGGGTTCGTAGACAACGTCCCAATAGTATTTTTTTATACAATAAAGTATTAAATCTCACAATTGTTCTCTCCTTATTTTCACACTTTGAAAGTGTTTAGCTATAACATCATTTGTAATACTACTAAACAACTCTTTTTCTATGAAGTATACTTCCTAAAAAATACTAAACATTTGAATTTTTTAGTATTTGTTATATTTCAAAGTATGCTTCTAATTTGTAAGTTAATTAGAAGAAATTTAGGTGTTTGTTATATGTCCAGATAATTATTCTAATTTAGCATACTTTAGAAGCATAAATTTAAAATATGCAATAGTATGCTTATATGAATTTCTTCTATTTTAAAATCCAAGCCAATAAATTTGGAGTAGACATATAACAAATACTAAATTTTTATTATTATTTTCTCTGGGGGCTGGGCCCTCAGTCCTATGCATGTGGATTCGTCACTGTTAGCAAATACGAGATAATGTATTCGACAAGTACGATTACTTTATCGAATTGGTTAGTCATCATCTTTTATATATTGTTGGGAGTCATTTTAAACTTGCATTTTTATTGGAGAACAACACAAACTTGTAAAAAGTTTGTCGTAGAACTTTGGAAGAAACATGACCGGAGATTCGTCAGAGGTGATCCGAGGGTTTAGAAATTTGGAATCACAAGTATTTAATATTTTTTAGGTTTAGAGATTTGGAAAGGAGAAAGAAGAAGAAAAGTGTAAGAAGACGAATTATTTTTTTAGCTTTTTATACTTAAGTTGGGAGGTACCCTAAACATATTTGAAAGGGATACTGAAAAGTAAAAGTTGAAAAAGAATTGTGTTGCCCGCTAAAAAAAAATTTGTTACAACAATTGTCTTAAGTAAAGCTGTTACTTAGACCGTCTTCCCACTCTTGAAAAAAAAAAATCTGATTGATTAAATAAATGATATACTTTTACGTAAAGATGTACATATTAGAACTTCGAATAGTAAGCTACATGCGCATTTTTGGAGAAAATTATTCAGGACAGTCCATTTTTTACTCATAGGACTGTTCCAACCCAAACATCCCCCCCCCCCCTCCCCCCCCCCCCCCCCAATTTTTTTTTCTTTTCAAATTTTAGTTTCATTTCCACATTTCACTCACCCTCTTCCAAAATCTTATTTCCTCTCATCTTCTTCTTCCCCTTCTCCTCCACCATTTTCTCCCTCCCTAAGCAATATCTTCTTCTTCATCTTCTTGTCCACCATTCTCCACTCTATCCCTTTCGATGGCACCTAAACGGTCCTCACAAACAAGATAGAATCTCTAATACTTTCTCTTTTTTCTTTCCAAAATCCTAACAATTTATTTCAAAAATTCAAGTATACGTTACAATGTTTATTTCAATTATTTGTAGTCCATTTGAATTAAACCCCAAGTACATTCGGAGTGGAGAATTACCACTACAAGAAATCTAGGTTTCCGTGACAAGTAATCTGTGAGAACTGCAAAACTTGTCACTGAAAGGGATATTTCTGTGACAAATAAATTTTGTTGTCACTCATAATTTGTTTCTGTGACAACTGATATTGTCCGTCACACAATTAAAACATTTAGTGACCATATTTTTATTTGTCGTCACTTAATGTGGTCACTGAAATAAAATTATGATTTTAGAGACAAGTTATGTGTGATAAGGGAAATAGTTGTCACTAAATTTTTTTGTTGTAGTTACAAGAAAATATTATTGTCACATAAAAGTATTAGCCACAAGATTAAAATTTTATTCTTGTCACTTAAAAGTTTTTTTTAGTTACCAAATAATTGTACGTCTCACAAAATTATTAGTCACAAAGAAAAAATTTATTTCTTGTAACAAAAACTTTAAATAAATTTAAAAAAGTTAAATAAAAAATATATCCTAATTTTGATACTATTTTGACATTAGTATTTAAATTGTAACAAGATTTGACTATACCAAAAATTTTCACATCAAATATCACAATCCTAATTATAATCCGGTTGTATATAAAAAAATTATCAAATATTCGCAAGTCTCCAACCGGATTTGGAATCCTGTTAGTATCCTATATATATATATATATATATATATATATATATATATATATATATATATATATATATATATATATATATATATAGGGTTGGGGTTTCCTCCGTCGATCGATCTCCTCCAAATTTAGGGTCAGTGTTAGGGTTTCCTCCTCCACGGACCCCCCCCAGGCGATGAGGAAATCCAACCTACGACCCCTCCAGATCCTCTCCATCCTTGCATTCATCTACATCCTCTTCCTCTGTCTCTTCGAGTTCCCCTTCCTCTCCCCCTCCACCGAAGGAGGCAGCGGCGAAGGCGGCTCGGCCACCGCCTCAGGCGGTGGCGGGGGCGCCGCTGCCATGAACAGCCAGGAGGATCTCGACCAGAAGCTCTCTCCCGTCCGCCCCAACCGATTCCTCAAGTCCTCCCCCTCCTCCCTCCGGCTCCGATCCCCGTGGCTCTCTGGCCTCCGATTCGCGGAATCGAAACGGGAAACACCAATCTCTCCGAGCTCCACCAAGCCGCCAGGGCGGCCTGGTCCGCCGGCGTCGACCTCCTCTCCGAGCTCCAGAACCACCCTTTCCCGGCCCCGACGTCGGGGCAGAAGGCCGAGGCCTGCCCCTACTCTGTCACGCTCTCCGGTGCCGACTTCGCGAGGAGGAAGAACGTGATGGTGATCCCGTACAGGCTGACGCTCGGGTCCCACCTGACGGTGGTGGGGCGGCCGCGTCCGCTGCACCCGGAGCGCGACCCAAAGATCACGGAGGGAGGGGAGGAGCCGGTGATGGTGTCGCAGTTCATGATGGAGCTGCAGGGGCTGAGGACGGTCGACGGGGAAGCCCCGCCGAGGATCCTGCACTTCAATCCGAGGATCAAGGGGGACTGGAGCAATCTGTCGATAATAGTGCAGAACTCATGCTACCGGATGCAGTAGGGATCGGCGCAGAGGTGCGAGGGGTGGCGGACGCGGGCCGACGAGGAGACAGGTTTGTCAAAGTTGCTGCCTTTTTTTCGAGTTAGGTTATAAAAATTGGAACTTTGATGGAAATTGTAACTTTTAACGTCATTTTCAGTATGAATATATATATATATATATATATATATATATATATATATATATATATATATATATTTTCATCCCCTGTCCCACAGAATCCTAGCAATTCCCTCTATTTTTTTCCCACGAAATCAAAGCCCTAGCAATTCCGCGCCCTCAAACATGGGTTAGTCCCAATTTCGGCTAGCCATGATCAAATTTTGATGTTCCCTTATAAAAAATTAATAATAATGTCCATGAAAATAAAATGCATTAGTTACTTTTGGAGTTTCCAGTGTCTAATTGGTATTTCAACCCGTCTGCCCGTTAAATAAACCCTACCAATATATCCCTCTGAAAAATCTCCAAAATTGACAACAGCGCAAAGCTCCTATATTATAATAATAGTGATACGGATATGGATAAGTACCTGATACAAACATTTTCATATACGGGTACTGACATGTACTCAGAATACTATTTTTCCCATGTCCATTAATTAAGCATCTAGCCATATTAAATTACAACCAAGTTGCTTTCTCTTGTGTGACCTTTCCATGCTCTTTCACTTTTAGTCATGTCACTTTTCTCCATGAATTCAAAATAATATGTCAACTTCTCTTTAGATTTTATAATAACAAGTATAAGTTAACAATTAACATATAATATCCCTATATCAAGTTTTATTCAGCCTATTTGAACTGGAACTTAGGAAGCCTTTACCATTAGCTATGATGTTGGTGTCATTATTAGAGAAACCAAATTATTAGAGAAACCAATAGATATATTAAGCTATTAACACATAGTTTGCCAAGTTGAGATACCAGGGATAGAGAAAAGGCCCTCACATATCACAATAAACCCTTCCCATTTCGAATCATAACGCACTTCATCAGAGAGATTTTTTATCGAACTTTTACCTCCTCACTACTCCAATTTGCAACCACATCCCCCATGTGAATTATTTCAATTTGTTGCATGTCTATATATATATATATATATATATATATATATATATATATATATATATATATATATATATATATATATATATATATATATATATATATATATATATATATATATATATATATATATATATATATATATATAGGCACTGTCTAGGCACTCTCCGTCCCACTGTTTTGCTTTAGTAATCAAGTTAATTCTCTTTAATTAGATAATCGACAGAGAAGAGTCAAGCTCCCAAATGAATATGTCCAAGCTCAAGGTGCTTAGTTCTTGCAATTTTAATAAATATATCCATCTTTATAATTATAAAATCTCATTATCAGTTAAATGAAATGCATCAAGTGCCCAAGTTCTTCTCATGACTCTTAGTATTTCAACTCAAGGTTCTGAACCTCGATTTTAGTATTGATTCCTTTTTATGAACTTCACTTTCTACAGTTTCATAATTTTTGGTTTTGGTATTTAATATTTAAGAATATATGAAAAATTAATATTAGTTCGGCTATAATTTTATGCATAGTTCGTATTAGTTTGATTATGTAGAAGAATTTTATGTCCATGAAAAAAGGCTTTGAAATCGGACAAATGGCTTATGTTATTAAAGGAAAAGGCATATGTATGCATGTCTGACATAGACGCAACCCCATTTGGACTAGGATCTGCCATCAATTTTTGCACCTCTGTTGCCATCCACATGTAAATAATTATGTGTGGCACCTAATTCTCATGTGCTACTAAGTGTGCTTGTGAATTAATTGTTGAGGAGACCATGCCTACCTATTCTCATGTATCAAAAGACAACCTTCCATTTCTCTGCATAGATCTTGTTTATCAGTACATGTTGCATAGAACATGGGGGTGTACATTAAGCAAGCTCTTGTTCAAAGGGCTTTAATTGAAATTATTGTTGTTGCAAAATGTAGTTCTATTATTAAGTCATATTTCTTTTGTTTGCTGAATTTTTTTTCTATATACTGGCTTGAAGTAGTTGAATTCAGTTTAACATACTACCCATAATCAACTAGATATGGAATTCAATACTATGGTGTTTTGGGTTCATAGTATTCTATTTTTGTTACATATAAAGAACATTCTAGCACCAACTTCTACAAAGTCTGACGATTGAAACGAGTGCAAGCTTAATATCAAAAATGCTTAACAAGTCAACTTGCAGCCCTACAAGGTCAGCATCTCAAACTTCCTCATATACTGTTATGAATTGGTTTATCCTTTAATAGTTTAGCTCATGTACTATTATGGTTTAGTGATTTCTAAGTCTTTTGTGCTTGTTAAGAAGAGCTGTTCCCTAAATTGTGATATTTACTAACTGAATTTGCAAGAATATGATTCGTAGAACATTTGAGTTTTATTAACCAAGAACAAGTATACATCTGCTATGTCAGTGGTTGTCAACTGCATATTCATTTTCTCTTTTTATTTATGATAGGTTGGTAGGTTTAGTACATTACTTGAGAACAAGTTAAGCAATGCAAGAACAGAGCAGTACTGGAATTCCTGATCTCATGTACATATCCCAAGTTGTTGTTACTTGTTAGGGGTTAGGGCTCCAATGGCTCAGACAAGTTATGGTCATGAAAGTTGATTATCTCATGTACATATCCCCTTGTGAATTATTTTACTTGATATTTTTGCTGTTAGTGCTAAATTATTTCAATTTGGCATAGTGCCCTTATATGTCTGAAGAATGCTCCAAACATATGCCTGCAAAAAACATTCATGCATTGACAAGGTTCGATGAAAGCATAGCCGAATGCCTAGTAAACAGATTACAGACCTTTCTATAATACATGTTACCTAAATTTTGGATTACTTTTAATTTTCTACATGTACAATGCTCAAAAGTATAATATGATATCTCTATACTAGCCTTGAGTATGATTGATGAAGCTAGCCCTTGAGATTTATCTTCCCACATAGCTTTCGATTTGATTTTTTTTATCCAATAGATTTAGAATAATAACAAAAACCAAAAGAGAAGGGTGAGAACGAGCTTGACGACTGACTCCACTACTGCATTGTCAGAGGGAAGAAGGCACTAGAGAGTGTCCGGATCAAGATCGGGACAATCGAGCTCGAGAAGGTCTTGATGTGTATCAAAGTTTATTTCTTTTTATTGTTTGCTATATTTCTTGATTTAGGAAAATAGCATTTTATGTATCAGTATGGAGGCATTTTATGTATACGTGTGTATCAGACACTAGACAGAGTATCCGTATCAGAGTATGTCAATGTTCATCTCTATGAAAGTTCTCCATCGTTCAAGTATCAGAGTACCTAAAGGGTAAATTTGATTGATCACGTAGCAAATTTTTGAATGCCAGTTATGTTTACGTATCTTTAAATTACATAATGATATCTGAAGAGGTCTTGCATACCCAAGCACTAGTTTTTAGTATCACAATCACATATTTTGGTATGAGCTTTAGTTAAACAGACGATACATGAGGTGTAACAAACATGTATGTTTTTAGTGTTGTAATATATGTTTTATTCTTCATGGGCTATAGTTAACTTAAAATGTTCTAATCATAGATAGTGGTTAGGTACCATCGGTATATAGACACTTGGAATGTTTTAACCATATACAACAATGCATGAATCTGGGTTGTTCGATCTCTCATTTGGTTTTCCACAAAGACCTTTGTACATGTGTCACTCTTTCGTAGAGCATGACTTTCTCTGTTTTTTAATCTTTCAAGCACAACTAACAGAAGATCTATCATGGCAGGTGGGGCTCCTACTGCTCTGGTTAGTTTAATTGGACATCGTCAGTACGAGCGGTGTGCAAGAGACGTCTACTACTTTCTACAGGTAAGCATCCTCCTTAATTTTAGATCACATTGGCATTGTTTTGTACTCTTGAGTGCTTCAATGCAAATTTATTATTTGCAGTCTACCATATGTGTGAAGCAGCTTGCATTTGGTATATTGGAACTGTTGGTCACCTCAATATTCCCAGAGTTGCGTGATCTAATTCAAGATTTGCATGAGAAGGAACCAAATTAACTTCTATAGGAAAGGTGTCTTGAGACTCCTTTAAACTTCTCTGCTCCAGGTGATATCCAGCAGTCAGGATGGCTTGAAACTTCAGATAATTTACAAGATCGATGGTCACCTTTAACTTTCAGCTTCTGTAGATTTGCCATATTCTCGTTTTGATACATCAACATTTCCTCAATTTTGGATGTTTGAAATGAAAGGAAACAAAGAAAACAAAAGGGGGTTTTTTGGAGGAGGTTTTGTGTACATTATTTATTCTGTACAGTTGTAGAAGTTCTACAGTTTGTACATTGTATAAGAAGAACTATATTCTCTATTCATTTATTTGTCAACACACTATCAAATTTCTCTCTTTATGAGCACAAAATATGGTCATTTTTTACATCTGGATCTCGTTTTTGTAACATATAAGCATGCGTATTAGATATGACTAATTCTAAATGGCGGTGCAGGTGTTGAATCAGGCTGAGAGAAATGTGCACACCAAAGAGATGTTATTGCATCACGGTGTCAAGTTTATTCCCGTTCAAGTTGACAGAAGGATGCGCGACTTTAGAGGAGGATTCAAAGCTTCCAATACAGCTCAAGTTTGACAAGAAAGATGCGGAGGTGCGGACACAAGTAAGGACACAGATTTCTTTAATAATATATTTTCTTCTTTCCTTGATACATTGTACCTTAGAGTTGACAAATAACTTGAGTGTACTTGGATTGCAAGATATTGATTCTCAGTTCATGTGAGTTAGTAGGTTAAGTGCAACCTCTTCAAAGATCTAGGGCTAGAGCCAATCACACTATATAACATTCAACAAAATATCTCTAACACAACAACTTAAACTAACTTTTCTTATTAGATTTTTGCTAAAATTTCAACTTTGATGCTCCATCAGCCAATCATGCTAAATATCAATCAGCATACTAAAACAATAATCACACGCGGAATATGGTATCAAATTTTCAAATGAGTCTATAAATAACAACTTAACCAACCTGATGTTTTTAAAGTAAAGCAGCAATGTAAAAAAACTCAATTATCCAGCTCTAGAAGAGTAATATGACAGTCAAATAGGATAGCCAAACTCAGCACCTTCATGATAGGTTCTAATCACGATAGGTACAAACAGATGCAATAAAATATTTGTGTGAAAGATAAGAATAGAAACATTGATGTAATAAAATATTTGTGTGAAAGATAAAAATAGAAGAGTAATATTGCATCTGTTTGTACCTATCGTGATTAGAACCTATCATGAAGGTGCTGAGTTAGGCTATCCTATTTGACTGTCATATTACTCTTCTAGAGCTGGATAATTGAGTTTTTTCATAATTGACTTTTCCTCTCAATAAGAGCAAGATAAAAATAGAAACATTGATGGATATCAGATAAAAATTTAGATTCTTCAACAAAAGATATCTGATGGAATCCATCATACTCCTTTACTGTCCACTGCATTTGCCCTTTAATTCCACCAAACAAAGTATCCTTTATACCGCAGCAGCAGTGTATTTGTGTAAGAAGAGTATGATGACTAAACTAAAATGGAATAGCAGCAGTATATCACAAGAGTATGTAGTGGGCAGAATGTAATGGGCAGAAGTTAAGATTATGCACAGGCTACAGCAGCAGTGGACGGGAATTATATTTGAGAAACAAAATTGTTTTTATTCCAAAATAGTGTCATCAGATTACTAAAGACACATTACTTCTAGCTTTTGAACTAAACTGCAAACATTTGTGTCATTTTCTTTATTCTCATTGCTTCTATTGTAGAAATTCTTGACAATTTTTTCTTATATATATATGCTTATGTAATATTCTAAACAATCTCTTTATTAATTTATACAGGTCATTAAAGATTGGTCATCACCAAGACAAGAGCTGCATATGCAATTGATCATCAGTTTATATTTATAAATTACTCTAGGTTTTATGTACCAGCTACTTTGGATACTCTTTATTTTATAAGTACCCATATTACTTCTCTTCATGTTATATGTACTGAATTTTGTGGAGCAATATAATTACTTTTTGAGAATTGTTATAATTACTTTTCATGTTGTTGTCGTCTATAATTACTTTAGAGTTAGTCGCCTATATAAAGGCTTTTTAGAACTTGTAAATATTAGTTTTGGTTTACATTGGAAAGTCATGGGGTTGTTCTTGGAAGATGAGCACAATCATGCATACCCTCTTCTACAAGAATTGTGTGATATTACATTGTGTTCTTGTGTTTTTAATGTATAATGACAATGATAAAAAAAAAATACTCGTGACAATTGATTTCCATCAAACATATAAAGTGTACACTATGGTGACAATAATAAATGTGTTACTGCAAGTGTTTATAATGATGACATGTACTTGTCACTAAACATATACGTTTATTGTGACAACAATAAAAGTGTTACTAAAGTTGTTTTGTGATAGCAAATGTCGTCACGAAAATAATTTTTATTTTTGTCAAAATTTTTTTATTTATTTTAAGTTACAATAAAAAGCTATTTTGTGACAATATTGTGCGCCACTTATAATATTTTTAGTGATAAATTTTGTTGTCACGGAAAGTTTACTATCACTGACAACATATTCTTGTCACAGTAGAGAACTTTCTGTGACAACGACTTTTGGTCGTCACCAATACTTTTAGCTACGGAGGTATAGGCTACGAAAATAAGTCGTCACTGTACTCGTCACAGAAGATGTGTTATGACGACTTTCATAATTTCGGTGACAACTTTACATGTCACAGAAACCATGTTTTCTTGTAGTGTACCCATTTAAATTAAACCCAAGTAAACACGATCGAAAAAATTTCGCGTCGACTAGGACTGCCTAATTTTCTGTAATGCCTGTGATTCGTATTACGTATCTTAGTATATGAGTACGTATTTAGTCGCGTATTTGTATGTCTCCCTGCTTGGTTTAACTGGGCATTTCTTTGGTTGGTTTATCTTGGTTCGGTTCGACTTGTTGGCTTGGTTCAATTTTGTTGGAGAACCAACTACTCCCACCTACCACCATCCTCTTTATTAAATATCTCACCACACATTTCTCTCTCATCATTAACTCTTCTTCTTCTTCACCATTACTTTTCCACCAACCTGAGAGAGAGAGAGGGAGAGCTTAGGCAAGTGCATCTTGCTTCATGGAGGAGCCCAAATTTTATTGTTCCATCTTCTTTCTTGCAGCATTCTAAAGCACTTTAGTACTTGACATTTCTAATTTCCATGGCTCTTTGCTTGTAGATCTAAATTTATGTCATTTTTGGATTTCTTGGGTTTCGATCTATTTAATCTTGTTATTTTCAAGTTTTGATGGTTCTATGTTGTAGAGAACTTCATTATTCCCCAATTTGACCTATGAAAGTTCGGATTTGGACTCTGGATAAAGGAATTATGGAGTTGGAAGTCATGGCGTGCTTGGTTCTTCTTCTCAAAAATTGGAGAAGAAGAACAGTTCCTTAGCCGCATACAGTTTTCCGCCGCATGAACTTAGCCGCATAGCCTTATGCGGCAAGTTCCATTTCTGGCCGCATGGAGTTTGGGCCGCATGTGATTTTTCAGCCGCATGAGATTCAGCCCTTCTTGGCCGCATGAAGACTATTCAGCCGCATATGACTCCATCTGAACCTAGCCGCATACGGCTGACTCTTTTCAGCCGCATGAGATGTTTCTCCTAACTGAACCGCATGTGCCCCTCTTCCTTTCCTGGCCGCATGGGAACTAGTCCTTCCCAACCGCATAAGGGTCCATCACCGTCAGCCGCATGGCGCCCCCCCCAACCTTGGCCTTATTATTTGATTATTATTATTATTTGTTAACTCATGCCTTGTGACTCCCACTGTAAGTTAGGTCTCTTGATATAATGCTTATACTGTGTTATCCTGCACTTGTACTACGAACATGATAGTGGCCCGCCGTGGCGCACTCCTGACAAATAACCTGACATGAATTATCCTGATAAGCTGTTGCGACGGCTCCATAACATGACATGACCTGTATAAATAATCAGGACACCGTGGACGATTGTGCTTGTACAAACGAACCAGTCTTGTCTTGCATCATGTTTAGGAAGGGACTCCTGAGTACCACAGTCAGAAGTACCTACTGAAATGGACTAAGGATAATAACTAGAATAACACAGTAGTCATGAAGAGATTTTCCAGCTACAGGCAATCCCGTTATCTGGGCGCCCCACTTAGGATCTGTAGCCTGCCGACGAGTAGGACACATTTTCAGCACACTGTCATGTGTTGTACCCTTCAAGCTACTTAAGGGTACATACGTTTCCTGGACGATGTACCCACCTGAATTCAACTCCTAATTTTCGACCTGGGTAACCTGGATGGTCTGCAGGGCTTGTGGCTGCGGAATAATCTCGCTGCATCTTGTTAGTAACTAGGCCTGTGATAACCCTAGTTAGTTAAAGTATCAAGCCGTAATTATTGCTTGGCCGTGATTGATTGGATGGGAACAACTAGTCTAGTCTTGTCTTGATCATGTACAAGATTGTTATATGTCCTAATTTTTTATTTTATCTTGCCGATAAATGGTGGGAGAAACCAAGTTTCTTTCAGATGAAGGGTTACAACCTCGGTCCTTGTTTGGTTTACGGGTTGTAACCTGGTTATCTGAATAGTCCTATGGTTATCTCATCGTATATCACCTGTCATGCTTTTTTCTTAATTACTGTCTTTTATTATGTAATTATATTCTTGTGCTAATTGTTGATTTTAGTACCTAAGTGAAGCCTCCTTTGTGGCACTTGCTCTTTCTGGGGTCTGACCTAGCTGGTTTTGTATGGCCAGATACCGGAGCAGCTTCTAAGGATCTACCAACTTTCCAGCCAGATGGTGACCACTAGAAGGAATCCTGGCAACGAGTGGATTTATTTTGGCTCTCCCACTCTATTGTAAAATTATTCTTTTGAGGCGTTTAGCCGTCGAGCAAGTGTTAGCTCGTGTACATTTTACTTATTGTCTGCCTATGGGCTGTAACATGATTGACAGATCCTAGGGTTGATCGTGTATGACTGAACTCTTGCTAGTCTTGACATTTTGTACGACTAGCTTCACGATCATCCAATATGTAATGTATGGAACGCCTTTCTATTATATATTTGGTACTCAGACATCTTGTAACCATTATTGCTTGCTTGAGATTGAGACAATAGGCTTGTTCATGACCATAGGAGACTGTTGGCTTGTAGTTAAACCCTCATGTATCTAGACAGCCGTGACCGTATAGCGAGGTAGGTTGCACTTCAATATACGTAGCTGGCTATGTACGCCCCCTCTCTCCAGTATTCTGGTTCTGGGGCGTTACATGGTTTTAGTGGTGGCCCATGCAGGTCTTGTAAATCAAGATATGTGAGGGTTTACCGAATAGATGTCTCAATCAGTACTCGCCCTTGATCTCTATTTGTATCCTCTGAATCCCTGAATTCTTGACCTGATCACATGCATGTATCGTTGATCTGTCCTGGTCCTTCCTTATTGTTCCCTATGTCGTCTTCTTCAGCGGCATTGTTCCTGGACCTGCCGATCAGCAAGGCGGAGCACCTCCCGCGGACCAGCAGCAACCTGGAGATCAAGCCCAGCATTCAGGAGTGGCCTCCAGAGTCATGCCTACTGGAGGAGAGCCATCAGTTCAGCCCGTCCAGCCTACAGAGCCTGATGATGGCACTTTGGTAGTCTCATCAGGTCACTATTAGCCTCCCAGGATCGTCGAGGAGATGCCTTGCACCAGGCGGTGGCAGATGCTTTGACCAAATGAGGTCATCAGGGTAATAGCACGGCCAACAGCTTCAAGCGCTTGAACCCTCCCTTCTTCGACGGCAGTGAAGATGCGATCGCTGCTGATGCTTGGCTTCAGGACACAGAGGTGATTCTAGAAGCAGCCAGGACTCCAGAAGACGAGAAGGTGACCGTGGTGTGCCTACAGCTATTGGATCTTGCCCACAACTGGTGGATGGCGCAGGCCGTTGGATTAGTGGCCCCTATTGCCTGGGCAGTATTCAGGGAGAGATTCCAGACCAAGTATTTTGATGTTGTAGCTCGGTATGATCTACAGACGAGGTTCACCAATATGAAGCAGATGGGCAGGACGGTCGATGGATATACGATCGAGTTTTCCAGGCTTAGTCGGTTTGCTCCCACCTTGGTGGCGACCGAGTTCGACAGAGCCCAACGGTTTCAACAGGGACTCCATCTGGAGATTTTGCTTGCAGTGGAGCAGTTTGAGCATCAGACTTTTGATGCGGTACATTGAGGGCATCTAGGAGGTATGAGTATAACTCCCACAGGATCATGGACAGGACCGAAGGTCGGAAGCGATCTCACGCCAGATGACCCAGTCTTCAGCACCAGCCCCGGCAGTCAGGGCTTTGACAATTGGAACCCCGATGCAGGCGGCCTCAGTGACGTCGGTTACGTCCCCTCAGCAACAGAAGCAGAAACAGTCTTCCGCAATGGGCTGCACTCATTGTGGGAAGCCAGGACACGTTGTTTCGGAGTGTCGCAGAGCACAAGGATTGTGTTTGGCTTGTGGAGCACCGGACCACAAGATAGGATCCTGCCCGAATAGGGCCAATTCATCATCGGCCCAGACTAGTCCCTCGGTAAGGGGACCAGCACCAGTACAACAGCAGTACCAGCCTCCGAGGCCATTGCCGCCTCAGGCACAAGTCTTCCAGCAGCAGAGACCCCAGCAGTATGCCCTGGTCCAAGCTCAGATTCAGAACCGGCAGAGAGGTTCCTAGCAGGATGTAGTGACCCGCTCCGCCCTAGCGGAACGCCGATTCAAACGGCAAGTGCAACGACTCAAATGAGCCGTCGATCCGAAGAGTTGGCATCGACCTGATAAAGAATTGATGCAAGGCTTATATTTGGCCCGTCAAGATGAATCCAGACTTAGACTTTCAAAGGCGCGCTTGGAGTAACGCTCGGCCGATGCGAACATCGCTAAGGTGGGTGGCTCCGATGAACCTGTCTTTGCTTAGCCTAGACACATAACAATACGGACACTATCACGGAAATCGCTAGGCGATAACATCGCGAATGCTAATAAATGACCCAACGCACCTAGCTAAGGGATTAATCCCATCTTGTATGCTTGTATAGAAAATGGAAAAGAACATGGAAAATACGAGAACTCTCGCACCGCGCTCTACGCTCGTGCTAAGGCACAAGCTTACGTTCAAGTCCCTTATGCGTTCAACAATGAAACAATGAATGGCTTACAACAATGAAACGGAAATACTATCAACATAGTCGTTCCGAGTAGAGTTTAGCAACATTGAAAGACTATGGGACCGATGGGTCGCCAAGGCGACTCCTGTACGGGAAGTTACATAATGTATAAATGAAAGAATGAACGAATAAACGAGTGAATGGATGAATCAACGAATGGATGAATACGTGAATGAATCGATGAACAAACGGACAAGTGAAAGAAAGAAAAGAAAGAATGAATAAAAGATAAGAAGAAAAGAAATGGTTAGCGACAGGTGTGACGGGCACGTGCAATGGGGTTCGCTACCCGCGCTGCACTGACGCCAACCTGGTCCTAATTTCACCAAACTAATCCCAATGAGTTAATCCTCACTAACTTAAGTCAACCTAGGTTTTCATATCCTAATCACAAGGTCATGACCTAGGTTAGCCACTAGGTTAGTCTCCAAGGTCAACATAAGTCAAAGTCACTAAAACACCAAAATCAATAATTCTAAAATCACTTAAAAATCACATTAATTATAAATAATAATAATTCAAATTAAATTCTAAAATTTTGAAAATGACCAAAATACCCTCAAGCTAGAAAAGTGGTAGTGACAAATCTACCCCCCTTAAAATAATTTCGTCCTCGAAATTTAAAGGCGAAACTAACTGCTAAGAATGATAGAAAAGTATACCTCAAGATCCAAAAAGATAGGGGTACCGCTCGCGCATCTCATCCTCCCGCTCCCAGGTAGACTCTCCTGGAGAATGATGCCTCCATGCGACGCGTACCAAGGGTATCACCTGGTTCCTCAATACCTTCTCCCGGCGATCCAAAACCTCCACAGGCTGCTCTGGATAACTGAGAGTAGGTCCAACCTCTATCTCCGAGTGATCGAGCACATGGCTAGGGTCAGTCACGTACCGTCTCAACTGTGATACGTAGAATACGTTGTGGGCGCCCACTAGTGCAGGTGGCAAGTCTAGCCTGTATGCCACGTCACCGACTCTCCCGCTGATAACGAAAGGGCCGATGAAGCAAGGGCTAAGCTTCCCACCTCCACCAAAACGTATCGTACCACGAGTCGGAGATATCCGCAGAAAAACTATGTCTCCAACCTAATCACAAGCAAGGTCTCAAGTTACTAAAAATCAAACACGATCAATCAAACAAAACAAAACAAAATACAACCTACTTCTAATCCTATCTCTAAATCTGTACCTCAAACTCCAGCGGCCTCCGGTGGCTATCGGCCCAGTGCCGATGTCTGTTCTGCGCCACACGAAGTCTGTCCCTGATGAGCTTCACCTTCTCGGCTGCGTCAACAACCATCTCTGGTCCCAGTAAAGCTCGTTCTCCAACATCATCCCAAGATAAAGGTGTACGACACCTACACCCGTACAGAGCCTCAAACGGTGACATCTCAATGCTGGCCTGATAACTGTTGTTGTAAGCAAACTCTACCAAATGCAGGAGATCCTCCCAGGAACCTCCAAAATCCAGGACGCACGTCCGCAGCATATCCTCAAGGGTCTGAATAGTCCTCTCAGACTGTCCGCCCATCTGGGGGTGGTATGCAGTACTAAACTTGAACTGAGTGCCCAAACTAGTCTGCAGACTCCTCCAGAAATGGGAAGTAAAGCGACTATCCCGATCTGAGACTATACTGACGGGAACTCCGTAAATCCTGACTATCTGTCTCATATACAACTCCGCGAGCCTCTCTGTAGACGTACCCACCTTGAATGGCAAGAAGTGGGCTGATTTGGTCAACCTGTCAAGGATGACCCAAATCGCGTCTTTCCCTCCTGGCGTACGCGGCAATCCCGATACAAAATCCATGGTAATATGTTCCCACTTCCACTGTGGAATGGGCAACGGCTGTAATAATCCTCCGGGCCTCTGCCTCTCTGTCTTGACCTGCTGACAGATCAAGCATCTAGCTATGAAGTAGGACACCTCCCTCTTCATCCCGTACCACCAGACATGCTCTCGCAGATCCCTGTACATCTTGTTGGCACCAGGATGTATAAAGTACTGCATTTTGTGAGCCTCCTGCATAATCTGCTCTCTGAGCTCCCCGCTGGGCACACATAACCGGGAACCGTGCCTCAGGGCACCATCCTCTGCAAGTGAGAACTCAACATCCTCCACTCCTGCACTGATCAGCTCTCGGATACACCGCAGAGCCACATCATCGAACTGTGTCGTCTTGATCCTGTCCATCAAGTCCGACTGCATCTGAAGGCCCCATAACTGCATCTGCACCCCTGGCACAATCACCTCTATCCTAAGGCTCTCCAAGTCTGCAAGCAGGTGCCGATCTATAGTCAAACACATGGCTGTCGGATACCTACTCAAGGCATCGGCAACCACGTTGGCCTTTCCCGGGTGATACTGAAGTGCGATGTCAAAGTCCTTCATCAACTCAAGCCACCTGTGCTGCCTCATGTTGAGCTCCTTCTGTGTAAACACAAACTTCAAGCTCTTGAATCTCCACCCTCTCGCCATACAGATAGTGCTTCCATAACTTCAAAGCAAAAATCACCGCCGCCAGCTCCAGGTCATGGGTAGGGTAGTTCTTCTCATGGGGACGTAATTGCCTGGAAGCATAGGCAATCACCTTCCCATGCTGCTGCAAGATGCAACCCAGCCCCTTCCCTGAAGCATCACTATAAATAGTGAATCCACCTGATCCTGAAGGCAATGTCAGAATCGGAGCTGTCGTAAGCCGCTTCTTCAACTCATCAAAAGCTGCCTGACACTCCTCCGACCAAACAAACTCAGTATCCTTCCGGGTCAACCGTGTCAACGGCTCTGCAACCCGGGAGAAATCCTGCACAAATCTTCGATAATATCCTGCCCGCCCCAGGAAACTCCTGATCTCTGCCACTGAAGTCGGCACTGTCCAAGCCTCAACTGCTACAATCTTCTTGGGGTCAACTGAGATACCATCTTCAGTCACCACATGCCCCAAGAAGTCCACCCGGTCCAAGAAAAACTCACACTTGGAGAGTTTCCCATAAAGCTGCTCACTCCTGAGAGTCTCTAGCACTATCCGCAGATGCTCCTCGTGCTCCTCCTCTGTCTTGGAATATATCAAGATATCATCAATGAATACCACCACGAACTTGTCCAAGTACTGGTGGAACACCTTGTTCATTAGATTCATAAACACTGCTGGTGCATTGGTTAGCCCAAACGGCATAACCAAAAACTCAAACTGCCCGTACCGCATCATGAAAGCGGTCTTGGGGATATCCTCCCTCTTCACCTTCACCTGGTGATAACCCGACCTCAAATCAATCTTGGAGAACATCCGAGCTCCGCTCAACTGATCAAACAGATCATCGATCCGCGGTAGTGGATATATGTTCTTGATTGTCAGGTTGTTAAGTGCCATGTAGTCGATACTCATCCGTACCGACCCATCCTTCGTGGGTACGAAAAGTACCGGTGCACCCCAAGGTGAAGAACTCGAGCGAATGAAGCCCTTGTCCTGCAGCTCATCCACCTGCTTCTTCAGCTCCACTAACTCGCTGTAGTTCACTCGATAGACATGCTGGGAGATCGGTTCCGCACTGGAAACCAAGTCTATCGAGAACTCTACATCTTTGTCCGGTGGAAGCCCTGGCAACTCCTCTGGGAATACGTCCATAAACTCTACGATCAAGGGATGCGGAGCCACCTGCTCCTCAACTGAAGCTCCACAAAAGACTCCGTCGTCCTGCTCTGTCTGCCGCCGGGTGTACTCAAAATCTGGCTCTCCTGGCGCCCCGAACAAAACTCTACCCCCACGGCAATCAATGCGGGCGTGGTGTCTACTCAGCCAGTCCATACCTACTACAATGTCGTAGTACGGTAATGGCATGACTAGTAGACTCACCCCCAACTCTCGGCCTTCCAAAATGACACTCCGCCCTCTGTAAACATCACTCACGAGGATGACCCCACCCCCGGTCGTGATCTTGTAGGCCCTAGGCAATGGTTCCGAAATCAAACTATGTCTAATAGCATACGATACTGACACAAAGCTGTGGGAAGCCCCGAAATCAAAGAGTACAAATGCTGGAAGGGAGTCGAGAAGAACCGAACCTGCTATCCGCTCTCCGATGGCCTCGGTATCCTCAGCTGCCATGGCGAAAGCTCGCCCCTGCTGTCCACCCCGTGCCTGCTGCTGGTGCTGCTGGAACCTCTGCTGCTGGGTCTGCAGGGCTGGTCCCCTCTGCTGGCCTGCTGGAGCCTTGGCTGCCCTAGCTCCTCCTGGTACCGGACGCATCGACACAACTGGACACTCTCGTATCTGATGGTCTGCTGATCCACACATCAAGCATCTGCCGAGTCTCTTCCTGCACTCGTCCCACTTGTGACCAGGCTTCTTACAGAAAGTACAACTAATAGCCTGCTGCCTAGGTGCCTGCTGCCCTCTCTGCTGCTGGTGCTGTACCTGCTGAAAAGGTGCACGACCCTGATGCTGATACTGCTGCTGAGCTGGCCTCTGCTGCTGCTGCTGGAAGTGAGGCCTCTTGGCCTGTCCCTGACTGCTACTGCCACCCTGGAAGTCATGACCCCTCTTCAGCTTCAGTCCTAGGTCGTCCTCCGCCGCCATAGCCCCAGAAAATATCTCAGGAAAAGTGGCGTTCCGGTTACTCTTAGTCAGCGACCGAATCTCTCTAATCAGACCTCGGCGAAACTTCCTCGCCTTCGTCTTCTCAGTCAAATCATCTATAAACCGGGCCAATCTGCAGAACTTCCCGGCATACTCAGCTACCGTCTGGTTCCCCTGAACCAGAGCCTCGAACTGTGCCTCGATACCTACCAAGGCAACATCAGGAAAGAACTGCTCCTTGAACAGCTCCTTGAACTGGGCCCAAGTCTGGCCCTCAACTCCTACCCTGGGATCTGTCTGGTACTACGCACGGGCTAAGTCATGCATCTGGCTGCCCGTCGCCTCGATCTGGAGTCGATCCGGTATCTCCGCCAGTCGAAAGATCTCCTCAATATGCTCTATCCAGTCGTCTGCAACATGGATGCCCTCTGTACCGAAGAACTCTCGAGGGTGCATCTTCTGGAAGTCCTGAATGTCCTTCTCCCTCCGACGGGGCTGCTGCTGGGTCCCCTGAGCTGTAATCATCTCCACTGTGGTGCGAACCAGCTGGTGCGCCTCGTCGATCCCCTGCCTGAAATCTGCAGTCTGTCTCGTCTGCTGCTGCTGGTGGGACTCAAGAATCCTCTCCACGAAGGAGAAGAGATGTGCAGCATCTACCATCCCCGCAGGCGGAGGCTGCTGCGGTGGAAGGATCTCAGAAATCACAACTGGCCTCCTGACTGCTGGAGGTGCTCCTCCAAAAGTGGCAGAAACACCGACTCCTGAGGGCTGCACTGGCCCTGTGGCACTGGGAGCTGGCTGCTGGACACGAGAGGTGGCAGACCCCTCTCCAGCCTCTCCCGTCACGGGGCGATGCGATCGCGTCTCAACCATCCTGGAGACACAGATCAAACAAGAAAAAATTACTAAGAATGAGTCAAAAAATCAAAGGAGGACAATTTAAATTTCTAAGGAAGACAATAAACAGCAAAATAGATATACGGAATCTGATAAGGAGTTTTTCCTAATGTGATTGAGTACCTTCAAAAATATACTAATTCCTACTGCAGGCTGCAGCGATATTCTAGTTCGAATACCACTACATTTCTAACCTAGACCTGCATGGGCCACCACTAAAAACGTGTCACGACCCGCACCCTAGAGTAAGGGCACGAGACGTGGGTACGTCCAGCCTACGCCGCAGTGTCGGCGGTAGAACGCTGTCCTAGGTCACAACATCTAACAGTTGAAGGTAATAGCAGATATACTCCCCGAATGGGGGTGACATAACAGAAATATAACTCAACCACAGCTAAGGTAGAACATGAAAAGATAGACTGATAATAGATGATAAAATCCAGGAAAGAACATCACAGAGATACAACCAGAATTCTAAGTGTCTATAATAAATACATGTCTCAGAATATCTCAAAATCTAATACAGTAATCCAGAATAGTAAAGACAATCCTAGTCTAAGGGAGTGTCATCTACTGCTAGTGGATCCTGCTGCTGGTCCAAGTCCAGGCACTCGTCTAGTGTAGCACCGTAGTAGGTAGGGCAGAACGCCTCAGCCTCGTCCTCTGTAATATTTCAACAGGTCCAGTCAGGACAGGAGCGAGCACAGTACATCTCAACAAATCATAGCAGGTCGGGATATATAATCATGCTAGAGAGTAAGATACAAGAAACTGAAGAATAATATGATAAACAGGAAAGACTGTAAATAAATAGCTACAGTATATAGAGAAATGATAGTGTCTAGTGATTCAGAGCACAAGATGGTTATGTAAACGGCACGATATTATACACGAGTAATCTACAGAGGTTGTACACGAGTAATCTACTAGATTGAATACATAATTACTTCTACTCCCCCGTCCCAATCAATACACAAGGATCTGGCTAAGTTATGTTATTGCACACGAAGTATAGTCGCACACGAGATCATGTGAATATACACGATTTCATACGATTTGTATACGATTGTCACGAATACAAGGAGTACACGATGTTCACGATAAAGTACACGAACACGAAATATCCAATGTATCCGCTAAGGGGATAACATCGTCCAACAAGATCCATATAGTACTAATTCGTGTTCCAACGTGTTAGCATCATGTAAAGTAATCTAAAGCAGGAAATATACTCCTAATGCAGGATATGAAATGATCAGAGAATGTACTCGCCTGTAACCGGTGAATCTGAGAGAATATAGACTGTCCGAGGAGTGGTGTTTGTCTCCTATAGAACAGTACAAGTCACTATGAGTCTACAATGATAATACGATACAAATTAATGCATTCTACATGAACTAGGTCAATCTAGACCAAAGTCAACTCTTGGTCAACTCTGGTCAACCCTAAAGTCAAGCCTGAGTCAAAAAGTCTAATCTAGGTCTGACAAGACTATTCTACAGTAGAAACTCTATAAATTAATACTCGATTATTTAATAAACTCTCTAAGATAATATTTTTGGCCGGTCCCGACTCGGGGATAGGGTGCTAAATTAATAATTCGCTAAAATTATAAGATAATACATTTTTGATAATTTCTTCAGACCCCATATAAAATATAAATTAATAATTCCTCATATATAGCATATTACATGAATGATTTATGAAGGTTTCTTGAAAAATGACTCAAGAATTGAAGGTTTCTTGAAAATATTTTTAATGTCCATAAAGTGATACACTGAACACAAGAAGCATAATAAGGTGGGAGATTGAAGGTTTCTTTCAAATTGGGCCCTTCATTTGATATACACATGCATTGTATACAATAATTAAGTGGAAGCTTGAAAGGTGTTTGTAAACTACGTAAGTATTTTACTATAAATTAATAAAATATTAATTAATATATAAATTAATAATTATTAATTTATCGATTAATTAATAACTCTTTTAATTAATAAATTTTGGTGGTCCCAAGTGTATTATTTTATAGAGTTTCTACTGTAGATTTACTAGGCTAATCTAGGCAATACCATGTCAAGCCTACCAATACACATCTACCCAAGATTATCTCTATAGCTAATAATACACACATTGGTATATAGATTATAATCTAACTTAGAAATGCATATCCTATAGCCACTATACCACATTACCCAATACTCTATATCATAATCTATAATACACTATATCATATATATACATATGCACACATTCATATATATAACTAATATATAAGGTACAACAATACATAATATAGGATGCCTATACATACCCTTCAACATATATACATACATATGTATTGAGAGAAGGGAACTCACATGTTCAAGTGTATGTGTGTGTATGACTAGAGAGTGAGGGTGCTTGCATCATGAAACAGTGAACAAAGTAAGAAACAGTGAATGGTAGCATCATAAATTTTAGAATTAATTTGTGATCACTAAGGAGTACTGTCAAGGAAATACCCCCATTCCAGTTAAGGAAATCTGGAAACAACTTAGGTTCTTAAGAAGAACAATATTGCAAATAATTAAAAGGAATTCAGTGAATACAAGCATGGCATTTCAGTTTACAATTCAATCAAAGGGTTTAAAACTATTCTCAGGTTTATAACAGGAAACTAGAACAGGGAAAATCAGTGCTAAAACACTAACTCAGTTTTTGTGTTCTCAGGTTTATACTACAATTTCAGTTTACTCAAAAATCAATCCAACATCACATTCCCAGGTTATTTGATCAGTTAAAATGACAGTGCACATTTCAGGTTTAAAACAGTTCAAAAGAGGAAGTACTCAGGTTTCAGTTGATAGGAAACCCCAACTCATTTCAGAATTCAAAACAATCTTCCAAAGCAATACACAGTTTAACCCTTTCACCCAGAAATAAACTCAGATTATATCATTTAAACCACAGTTAGCAATGAGTTCTCAGGTTCTTAGAACTCCTATTAACCTCTAGTTCACAATGAAAAATCAGTTACCAATTTAATCAAATATGGTTTAAACTATTCTCAGTTTTGAACATAACTGGAACACCAACAATTTGGTTTGACAACAGTTAAAAGAAATGATATTGAAATCCATAAATCTGAGTTCCTACATACAATTTCAGGTTTCCAAAATTGGAAACACAAACCAATCTCTAGTCAATTTTATTCTCAGGTTAAAACAGTTTATGAAGGGAAATGAAATCAGTTTTCAAGGAAGGAAACATTGAAATCATTTATAAAGTAAACTCAGGCTTTCAAATCTCAGGTTTTATCTCATTTAACATCTAGTTTAACAATGAAACTCAGATATAAATGAAACAGTGAGCAATACCACATCTCATATTAATGAGAAAACTGGGAACTAAATCTCAGTTTGAAATACACATTCTCAGAATTTGACATTCGAATGAAGAGAACTCAGGTTTTACACAAATCATGCATCAAAACAGTTAACAGAAAACAACCTATACAAACCCATATTCTCAGTTATCCCATTCAACCCATAGCTAAGGTTCACAATATCAATTCCCATATTCAAACAGTGAACACAAACAGAAACCCAATCCCATATTCAAAATCTCCATTCTCACAACCAAAAGCCTATAATCGAATGTAAAAGCTTAGCTAATATGAAATGAAACATGTGGGGATCCAATTTAGTGAAAAACATAACTTCATACAGGGAATAAAAGGGGTTTGAAAAACTGGGATTACATGTATCAATGCATGTATCCGGAATTGCAGTTCAAACCAAAAATCGAGCCAATACTCCACATTAAACCATTCCTAATATGCAAACCTAATGTAACAGAGTTTAGGTAACATATTTAGGATCTAAACAATCATTAAAACACAATTTAAAAACATTAAAAACGATTAAACACAAGAATACTATCTCAGAACACACACGCACACAGTGTATCCCCGTGCACACGGAAATGCGTGTCCGACACGACACGAGAGCTCGTGAAATTTTGCGAGCCTCGTGTCAGACAGTGCCCCAACCACTGTGTCAAATTTCTCGTGTCGAGGTGGCGTGTCCTGCGCGAAATAGCCCCCGAGTAGCAGGGGAGCTACAGTGCCGCGCGCACGCACCCGCACCCGCGTGTTCCCGTGTCCCCCGTGACCCGACACGACACAAAAATCACAACACGACACTGGAAATCCCTAAGCGACACCAAGGACTAATTTCCTATTCAAATAAAATTCGAAAACTCGACTGAAATGTCCTTTGAGACATTTCGTCGAACACCCTCCTAACCACACTGGTACGTGTTCCATACGGACACGAAATGGGTCCAAATTCTAGGGTTAGCCTATCCTACTATTAGGTTAGGGCTAGGGCATCCTAGAAATAAATTTTAACAGAATTTAAATGCAATAGAAGGAATTATACCTATAGGTGAACAATGGGTCAAAATCCCCAAATGGGAAGAGCTCCACAAACCACCAAACTTTCTCAAATTGTGTCTTTCCTGGAAATACTCATCAATAACAGCAAGAATACTAATATTAGGTCCTATTGCAATTTGTTTGAAGGAATTTGGAGTAGAAATAGATTTTCTAAGAATTTACAAGGATGGGGACTCACCTCTTCCAAATGGCAATGTTTCCTAAAGAGGCAACCCTAATTTCAAGAGGATATAAATAGGGGGAAACACACTATGGCTGGTCAGATTTTTAGGGTTAGGGTTTGGTTCAAAGAGTGTGGGCCTATGGGCCATTAAGCCTATTAGTCATGAAATGACTTGTGATTTCACAAGCCATTACTTAATCAATCTAGCTCCTAATTTCACCAAACTAATCCCAATGAGTTAATCCTCACTAACTTAAGTCAACCTAGGTTTTCATATCCTAATCACAAGGTCATGACCTAGGTTAGCCACTAGGTTAGTCTCTAAGGTCAACATAAGTCAAAGTCACTAAAACACCAAAATCAATAATTCTAAAATCACTTAAAAATCACATTAATTATAAATAATAATAATAATTCAAATTAAATTCTAAAATTTTGAAAATGACCAAAATACCCTCAAGCTAGAAAAGTGGTAGTGACAGGGACTCCTGAGTACCACGGTTAGGAGTACCTACTGAAATGGACTAAGGATAATAACTAAAATAACACAGTAGTCATGAAGATATTTCCCAGCTACAGGCAATCCCGTTATCTGGGCGCCCCACTTGGGATCTGTGGCCTGCCGACGAGTAGGGCATATTTCCAGCACACTGTCATATGTTGCACCCTTCAAGCTACTTAATGGTACATACGTTTCCTGGACGATGTACCCACCTGAATGCAACCTAGGTAACCTGGATGGTCTGCAGGGCTTGTGGCTGCGGAATAATCTTGCTGCATCTTGTTAGTAACTAGGCCTGTGATAACCCTAGTTAGTTAAAGTATCAAGCCGTAATTATTGCTTGGCCGTGATTGATTGGATGGGAACAACTAGTCTAGTCTTGTCTTGATCATGTACAAGATTGTTACATGTCCTGATTTTTTTATTTTATCTTGCCGATAAATGGTGGGAGAAACCAAGTTCCGTTCAGATGAATGATTACAACCCCGGTTCTTGTTTGGTTTACGGGTTATAACCTGGTTATCTGAATAGTCCTATGGTTATCTCATCGTATATCACATGTCATACTTTTTCTTTAATTACTGTCTTTTATTATGTAATTATATTCTTGTGCTAATTGCTGGTTTTAGTTCCTAAGTGAAGCCTCCTTTGTGGCACTTGCTCTTTCTGGGGTCTGACCCAGCTGGTTTTGTATGGCCAGATACCGGAGCAGCTTCCAAGGATCTACCAATTTTTCAGCCAGATGGTGACCACTAGAAGGAATCCTGGCAACGAGTGGGTTTATTTTGGCTCTCCCACTCTATTGTAAAATTATTCTTTTGAGGCGTTTAGCCGTCGAGCAAGTGTTAGCTCGTGTACATTTTACTTACTATCTGCCTACGGGCTGTAACATGATTGACAGATCCTAGGGTTGATCATGTATGACTGAACTCTTGCTAGTCTTGACATTTTGTACAACTAGATTCATGATCATCCAATATGTAATGTATGGGACGCCTTGCTATTATATATTTGGTGCTCAGACATCTTGTAACCATTATTGCTTGCTTGAGATTGAGACAATAGGCTTGTTCATGACCATAGGAGACTGTTGGCTTGTAGTTAAACCCTCATGTATCTAGACAGCTGTGACCGTATAGCGAGGTGGATTGCACTTCAATATACGTAGCTGGCTATGTACGCCCCCGCTCTCCAGTATTCTGGTTCTGGGGCGTTACATTTTCTAGCAGTCCGACAAATTGATAGGACTGCCAGAAATAGTGGCAGTCCTACTTCACAGCAAGTGAAATCAAGGATTGCCACAATTTTTGACTGTATGTAGGACTGACAGAATTTGTGGCGGTCCTTGGTTTCACTTGCTGTGAAGTAGGATGGCAGTCCTTGGTTTCACTTGCTGTGAAGTAGAACTGCCACTATTTCTGGCAGTCCTATCAGTTTGTAAGACTGCCAGAAAATTAGGCAGTCCTACTTTGTACTTGTTGAACAGCAAGTCCATTATTATTATTTTTTTGCACTTGTTGAACACCAATATTAGTCCACCAATATTTGAGTTTGTACATTATGAGGAGCCTTTGGGCGCCATCGAAATTGGAAATAAAAAAAAATTAGGATTTTGATGGAGATAGTGAGGATGAAAATGATGGAGAAGAAGAAAACACATCCTATATTTTGTTCTTGTTCTTGCTCTTCTTTTTCTTCTTATTCTTCTTTTTCTTGTTCTTCTTTTCCTTGGATGTGTTGAGGAAGAAGACAAGAGCAAAAATAGAAAAAAATGACTTTTATAACCTAGAAATGGGATAGTCCTGAGTAATTTTTTTAATGGCAAGCTTGTAAATAAATCAAACTTAAATATGGGATAGCTCGAATCAAACTATGATGTGCACCTTATAAATAGTAAACTTTTTTCTTTTACTATTACTCGCACGGTCCCGAGGACCGAACCCCTCCCGACTAGGCCAGATGCCTCTGCGTTCCTACTGAGGCAATGCTACAATGACAGTTTGGTCATATAAATCCAGTACTTGTGATTGTTTTTAGGCTTAATTGCACTTTGATACCCTCAACTATTTCGATTTTTCAACTTGATATCCTAAACTTTTTTACTCAACAACTTAACACCTCAACTATTATTTTTTTTTCAACTTCATACCTAAAATTTTAAAAATTCCTAAAATGTCCTTATTCCTTCCCTCTCCCCTCCCCCCCCTCCCCCACTCCGGCCACCCTCTTCTCCCGCACAGCCCCTGCCCCCCTCCCTCCCGCCCCGCCCCCCCTCCGGCCACCCCCTCTCCCGCTTCCGGCCACCCCCCTCCCGTTTCGGGCCACCCTCTCCTTCCCTCTCCCCTCCCCCACTCCGGCCACCCTCTTCTCCCGCACAGCCCCTGCCCCCCTCCCTCCCGCCCCGCCCCCCCTCCGGCCACCCCCTCTCCCGCTTCCGGCCACCCCCCTCCCGTTTCGGGCCGCCTCCCCCCCCCCCCTCCCGCTTCGGGCCGCCTCCCCCCCCCCTCCCGCTTCCGTCCACCCTCCCCCCCTCCTCCCACGTTGTCGTGCCCTATGGGGAGAGACGGGGGCGGGTGGCCGGAGCGGGAGGGGGAGGGGGGGGAGGCGGCCGGAGGCGAGAGGGGGGAGGAGGCTGCCGGAAGCGGGAGGGAGGGGGGTTGGCCGGAAGCAGGAAGGAGGGGTGGAGGGGTAATTTTAAAGTTTGACCATGGATATTTTCGTCCAAAAAAATTTCGGGTATCAACTTGTTACAAAAAAAAAAAATATAGGATATCAAGTTGAAAAACCGAAATAGTTGAGGATATCAAAGTGCAATTAAGCCTTATTTTTATGAATGAGACGGACTTTTTTCCTGCTTTGTTTTTTTTTTTTTTTTAAACATGTATAGAGCCATTTTATAGATCCATAAAATAAGACGGACTTCCTTCACATACACAATCCTTCTCTATAAGGCCATCTCCAATTGAGATTTCTCTCTCCCCTATTTCTATGGTAGAAACTAACTTTAGAAAGGAAAAAAAATACACCTTCCAATGGAGATTTATATTTCAATTTCTACCCTAGGTGGTATTGATGTTGGATAAAAAATATCTATGATAATTTTTACATGTAGAAACTTTCTATCTCTCGAACCAATTAATATTGGGTCCGACATCATTAAAGTGAGCTTTCATTTATCACATAGAATAGAAATGGAGAAACATTCGAGGCTATTTTTTTGTTTGTATAATTTCTATATACAAACTCTAAAAACTATGATAGAAATTTGCTTGAAATAGAAAGTAGGATAGAAATTCAATTTTAGAAATTCCCATTGGATATGGCTAAGATGTAAATAATTTTATATGGTTGCTGAAAATATAATATATAAATTTTTCGTACTTATATTCGTGGGCCTACTGTATACCAAGAGCAACATGATTGGTAATATTTTGGAAATATGACAAAAGCGATAAGCGAAATCTACAATTACAAAGGACAAAAGTTTGGAAATATTCGTGGGCCTATCTATAAATTTCTTAAAAAAAATTGACCATTAAGATTATTATTTTTCCGTAACATTCCTAATGATAGCATTTTCATGCTATTTTTTATTTCTTAAATAAGATAATAATACATTTACATAGATTTTTTCTGATATAAGATGGCCAATAGTTTTATGTTGTTAGTATATATGATAGATTAATGGTTATAATAGCCAAATTGCCAGATGAAAACCAAGAACAATGTTTCATACTCAACAAGGAATTGGAGGACACTTTGACAAGCCAAGGGATGCCAACGGAATGGATTGGGCAGGAGATTATACCCCACATCTCCGTTTCTGAGTAGTGTTTGAATCTCCGTTTCCATTTTTATCCTCATTCTCGGTCGGATTTAATTTTTTATCCTCATCTCTGTCACCGTTTAATAATGCACTTTCCGTTTCTGTACCCGTCCCATTAACACTTTTGGGACCGGATTTTTTCGTCTGATCTGTCGTCCCGTTAATAATTTTTCCTGTACAATATAAACTTTTAAAAAAAAACTTCTTTTATTCAAATTTTTTTTATAAGAGATATTAATAAAACATGATTTTAATATAAAAAAATTATACTACTAGATAGATGATGAACTCACATGTGAGTATAAGTAATCAGGGCAGAAATTTATCGGGACGAAAAATACTATATCCATATTCGGTCCCCAACACGACCGAATAATATTTTTTTTTAATCCCTATTTTCGCCTCCATCTCCTTTTATAAATTTTTTAATTCGTCCTGGTCGGAAAAAAAAAAAAAGTCGGATAAAAATCGGATTCGTAGAAAATTGTCATCCACAGCCAGGCGGCAGGCCTAAGTCCAAAACCTTGGCTCCGCGTATAACGTAGATTTTGGCATTGGCAATACGTATATATTGATTTGATTTCTTTCTCAAGACGTAGTCCACAAACATTAGCTGGCACATGCAATCATTTTGCTTTTGATTTCTTCCTCGACACTAAATTCTACCGATTGTTTTACTTAGCATAAGTACCTACTTTCATCAACTATCAGATAAAATTGACTACAACTACCTATCAATCTACGAAATCACAGTACGACTCTATGTGTATTACACGCTAGATCATCTTTGTGAGCACACCTACAGTACTCTACACTACTTTTAGACAAATCCTATTGACACCTCAAGTTTGAGGACAGTCCAATTTTTTTTTAATTTATTTATAAATTTGTCGCTCTAAATTTTTATTTGAGGACAGTCCACATATTTGAATTTGGACTGCCAATATTATTACAGTCCTATTTTATGATAGGACTATCAACTTTGTTTGCAGTCCTAAAAGATTTAGATAGTTTAAATTTGGACTGTCAACAAAGTTGGCAGTCCTAACATATAATAGAACTGTCAACTTTGTGGACAGTTCTACTTTCTCGTTGGCAGTCCTAAAGAAAATTGACAACCCAAAGTAAAATTAGGATTGTCCTGAATAAAAATTACACCAAATTGGACAGTCCTGAATTAAGGACTATCCTGTAGTAAAATGTAGAGCGCTTATAAAATTTGCCTACTTTTACCGGTATACATATGCATCTCTCTTAAGATTATGTAAATAAAATAGCGGTTGTATCCCAAAAAAAAAATAAAAAAAAATCGCTCGATCAATTTGTATGCAAGAGTAGAATAAGAGCTAAACATGAGGGAGACGGGAAAAGTTCTCTGGTGCTCGAGTCACGCTATGGTTTGACGGGGATATGAATTTCAACATCTCGGTCTAATCTTAAAGGAAAGGAAAGAAAAAAAAAATTCCTTTAAAAAATTATAATATTTATCAAAAAAAAAAAAAAAAAAAAATCTGATGTTTGTAAGAATAGTGCTACAGTTACAACCAAATGCTTACAACCCACTTACAACCTTCACCCATTGCTGACATGTGGGCCATGGCCCACATGACATGTCAGCAAATGGGTGAGTGGTTGTAAGTGGGTTGTAAGCATTTGGTAGTAGACTTAGCATTATTCTGTTTGTAAAGGCTAGAAAAATGGAAAAGACGAGTGAATTCTTGGTTGGAAAAATAAATCCTTGGGACATAATGCAGAACTATTTTTTTCTCCAATTTTTTTTTCGTACTCCTTTGCTTTGGTATTCAAAGGTGAATTCGTCCAATTGTATAATGACACATGATAATATCTTACTATTTTTTTTAATAATTTTATCTTAATGATATTTAACAATTATTTAATCAATTTTTTAAACACTTTTAATATATCTTGTGTCATTATATTATTGGAATAACTCACACTTATTTATCCTTTCAGGGAGTAATTGAAAATGTCTAACAAACTCTTGTCACAATAAATAATCAATATATAACAACTAAATTAGACAAAGTCAAAAATCTAAACAATAATGCTAAGTTTACAACAAATGTGGTCGTAAACTTTTCCAAGCAAATATGATTGTAAACTTTTACTATCGTCATGTGACGGTTGTCAATTGGTCATCGTCTCCTTTCCTACCCCATATTAAGAAGATGAGACCAATTGTCCCGCGACTGATCCTGAAAGGTAATGAATGGGAAAAAAAAAATTGTCATAATAACAAGAAAAAATTGAATGTTTTATTTTGTATATTCTTCTTTTTTAGTAGTAGAATTTAGATAGAATTTGGAGTTTATTCTTATTGGATCATTATATTTATTTTGTTTTGATTTGTGTGGAATAGGACAAAAGAAATTAACATACATTTTTAGTTGGGTCTAGTAAATAGATGGATAGAACCTCTTGATTTCAATTTTGGTAAAAAAAAGAAAGCAATCAGCTAATATTATTAATTTAAATAATTATCTTATCTAATTAGAAATAAAAATAAATTAGTGTCCGGTGGGAAAAAGGGAATCGTTTGTGAGTCGATAGTGACGGACGTAAATGATTACAACCATATTTAATAAATAAATAAAAAAGAAAGAAAGAAAGTATAAGTGGCAAGAAAACAGTAGAGATCCAAGTACAAATAGCCCCACCCCTTCTTTTCTACTTCTCCTCTACTTCACCCCTCTTTTGCATTGCTGCTGAAGCTCCACAGAGAGAAATGAAGGGACTCAGCAACGCCAAGCTCATATTCTTCCACCAAGCCAACAACCCCCTCTGCAAGCAGCAGCAGCAGCAGCACCAACCCGGCTCGCTCGCAGCGCTCCTCAGCTGGCACCAGCACCGCTTCCTGGTCGTCGCAGTCGTCTCCTTCTTCGCTTTCGCCTCCCTCTTCATTACTCTCCTCACCGCCACCACCGCCACCACCTCCTCCCCGCCACCATCAAAACCCCTCTCCCTCTCCTCCCACACCAGCGCCGCCGCAGCCCCTCCCATCCTCTCCGACGCGCTCGTCCACTACGCCGCCTCCGCCGCGTCCGCGGGCGCGGGCCGCATGCCCGAGCAGGACCTCCGCGCCGTGGCCTCCGCCATCCGCCGCCGCGCCCCCTGCAACCTCCTCGTCTTCGGCCTCGGCCACGAGACCCTCCTCTGGCGCTCCCTCAACCACGGCGGGCGCACCGTGGTCCTCGACGAGAACGAGTACCGCATCGCCCGCTTCGAGGAGGAGCACCCGGGCTCCCTCCTCGAGGCCTACGACGTCGCCTACACCACCAGGGTCAGCGAGCTCGCCGAGCTGCTCGCCTCCGCCCGCGCGCACCTCGAGGACGAGTGCAGGCCCGTGCAGAACCTCCTCTTCTCCGACTGCAGGCTCGGGATCAACGACCTGCCCAACCAGCTCTACGACGTCTCGTGGGACGTCGTCCTGGTGGACGGGCCCAGGGGGTACGCGCCGACGGCCCCCGGGAGGATGTCGGCGATTTTCACGGCCGCGGTGATGGCTAGGACGGCCGGGAGGGGGAGGACGGACGTGCTGGTGCACGACTACGACAGGGAGGTCGAGAGGCTCTGCAGCGAGGAGTTCCTCTGCCCCGAGAACCTGGTGTCGGCCAGCGGGCAGCTCGCGCACTTCGTCATCCGCGGCGGCGGCGCCGCCGACAGGACGAAGGGGTTCTGCAAGGACAATCGGAACGGCACTCTTCCGGTGGACGCAACGGCGATGGCGGCCGGGACATCGTAGATAGTACAACTTTAAGAACACGAAGTGTAGTTTGAAGTTTTTTTTTTTTGTTCGCCCGCTTAATTTTACAAGGTTTTTTTTTTTGGTCTCTTTTATGTTTTTAAACTCTGATATGATTAGTAGTTCATAAATATTCTATGTCGAGTCAAAATTTTGACAAGGTCTATATGATATGATTAGTGGTTCATAAATATTTGTATACTTGTCATATTTGTTTAAGCTAAGAATTTGCGCAGCTGCCATTACTCAATAAAAGATTGCAATCAGAAAAGTCTTTCTTTATTTTCATATCATTAGGTGGATAACATACATATAAGATATACTGTGAGAGTCCGACTCAGTGTCTACTTGGATTGAGGATTAACAGAGTTAAGTAAAAAAAAATGTTAAAAAGTTAAGTGAGCGAGAAATAAAATTGTGCTTCGTTTGAGGGTGGGAGTTTGGGAAGTATGGTTATAGAGGGTTAAGTGATGGTTCATTTCATCCTCTTTTGTCCATTTTATTAACCTTCCAAATTGGAGGGTTAACGAGGGGGATTGAGGAATTTTGTTAGTTATAAATATCCCTTATTTGTTCTATAAAATTTCATAATTTTTTTTTTCCATTTTTTCTTGTTTTCAACGTGTTGCTCCGTACCTTCGTAATTTGTGAAAATATTTTGATAAATTTTAATTAAAATTTCAATCAAATTTAATTTTATGACATATGTAATTAGATTATTTTGATAACTATAATATTTTTATTAATCATTCTTTCACTCAAAACCTCCAATCTAAGCAATAGTTATTAAACAGCTCGCATTTAACCCTCCTTTCAATCTAAACAAGTTTTTATGTTTTGACTCTAGTCCCCCTTACTTAACTCTTTCTTTCTCTCATTTTATCCCACTTAACTCTGCTTATTTTTTCCCCCTCAAGCCAAGCAGATCTCCACTGTATAATTTTTTTCACATATAACAAATTAAAAAGTTTATATATATATTTTTTATTTTTATTTTTTTTAAAAAAAAAAAAAAAGTTTATATATATATATTTTTTAAAAAGTTTATATATATATATATATATATATATATATATATATATATATATATATATATATATATATATATATATATATATACTTCAACAGTCCGATTAATTCGGATATATATATATATATATATATATATATATATATATATATATATATATATATATATATATATATATATCCGAATTAATCGAACTGTTGAAGTTTTATCTGTCTCTTTTGGACCGAGTCCGATGGTGCAGGAGGATTTCGGCTGGACTCCTGCGGCAGAAGTTTTGATCCTTGTTAGCGATCACCCGAATAAAACACGTATTATACGTGAATTTTTTCGTATCTTACATAAACGTATAATACTTACGTACGTTTGAAAAATTCGGACTTGTATGTGAATTTTAAGCCTGTGGAGTTTTAAACACGTACCGTACGAATTTTTAAAACATTCGGCCAAAAAAATTTGACCGAGAAACCCAACAGTTTTTACTTTCTTGACTCTTGCTGCTATTAAATATTAAGACTGGGACAATTATCAAAAGAAAAGAAGAAAAAATCTCACAGCTGTAACAAAAAAAAGAAACCTAAGAATCTTTGCATATGTTGCTTGCAACAATCAAAGAAAAACCTTTTGGTTTTCCATCCTACTTTCACTTTCTTTTCTTTATATAATGTTCCCCAACTCATCTTATTCTCACACTGAACCCTTGTTTATGAAGGAGTAGAGGTGGTAGGGGTGACTATTCGGTTTATTCGGTTCCAACCGAACCGAATAACCGAAAACCGAATTGGACCGAATCCGAATAAGCAAAACCGAAAACCGAACCGAATTGGTCAGTAACCGAACCGAACCGAATCGAATAAAATCTGTTCGGTTTTCGGTTTTTGGGTTTATTTGTATTTTTTTTTGTTAACATATATATATATATATATATATATATATATATATATATATAAACTAAACCGAAATCAAAATCCAAAACCGAAACCGAAACCGAATAAGAAAATTTATTATTTTCAAAACCGAAACCGAACCGATTTTTTCTAAAACCGAACCGAATCTCTTATTCGGTTCGGTTCGGTTCGAGATTCGGTTCGGTTCGGTTCGATTTTCGGTTCAAAACCGAATAATGCTCACCCCTAAGAGGTGGGTGGGCCATATATATATGCCGAATATTTAGTGCCGAATTTGTTCATATGAAAAGTACTAGACACGAATTAAATCTATTCCGAATATTTTTCATTAGACGATTTTTTGACGGAATTTTTTATCGTATTTTACTTATATTGTGCCGATTTATATTCGTACTTTTGTCGTCCCGAATTTTTTTCGTTTGCCGAATTGCTGACAAGGGTTTTGATCCGGATGACATTACTATTTAATAACTGTTGGATCCGGATGACATTACTATTTAATAACTGTTGGGTCATGCAGTCATATTCATTAGTGTTTGCCAGTGATTGATGTAGTCATTATAGGACAATAATGAGAGTAAAAATAGTAACCATGAATAGTGGGGAATAATGAATGAAAAAGTGAAGCAAATATGATTTGAATTGAGTTCACGTTTCTTTTACAAAGGAGGAGAATAAAGAGCTTTGTAATTCCAATTCTTTTCTACTGCTTTTACTTTTGATGATTGAGAGACCGTAGTTGGATGTGTTATGGAGGGAAAATTTTCACTGAAAGCATAATACTTTTGTAAAATTGTACGTGGAGCATAAAGTTTGGATATATTATATCTAGAGCACAAGAACGCCCTTCCGATGGGCGTTCTTCATTTTAAAATAATTTTTTAAACTCCTCCGTTATCCTCCGTCAACGTGGGAAAAGAAAAAAAAAAAAGCGAAACGCCCTTCCGAAGGGCGTTTTGCCAGTACGTTTTTGCTGACGTGTATTTTTTGCGCGACGCCGCGTGGCCGTTCTCATATTTTTTTTTTTTTCCGTTCGATGGCTAAAGGAGTAAGTAACTGAAAAAAAATATATTTAAAAATAATGGAAAATGGCCTAATACCCTAGTCGTCGGTGGTCAAGCCTCGCCGTTCACCGATCTCCGGTGGACACAGCAGCGCCCTTCCCCCGGCAAGAGCTTCTCGCACGGGCATCCTCCTCGGCGGCATAGCCAGTCCAAATCGGACCACCCGGTGATCGTCGCCTCCACGCGCGACGTCGCGGCCAGTGAGCCCCATTGGTTCTGCGCCTCCGTGACCCGCGCCGGTGTCCTTCCCGGCTGAGCACCTCGGCTCGGTTCCTCCGTCCGAACCCTCCTGTAAGTTCTCCGTTCGTCCCCCTCCTCTTTTCCCTCTTCTCCCGCTCTCTCTTTCTCCATCTCTCTCGCACCCTTTTTCTATCTCTAACGCGCCCTCTCTCCTTCTGCAGCTACTCACATTTGCTTTAAATGTTATTTGTATTTTGTTTACTGATATCCCTTTTTAATTGTCTGTTAGTGTTTTTTTTATTGTTGTTTTTTCTATCTCGAGAAAGGAAAACCTTTCTTTATTATTTTTTTCACGGGTGAAAAAAATTAAAAAAAAAGGAAAACGCCCTTAGAAAGGGCGTTTTCCTTTTTTTTTTAATTATTTTTTCACGCTTTTTTTCTTCGATGAGATAGTTAACGGACGTTAAATAAATTAATTAAAAAAAGAAAAACGCCCTTCGTAAGGACGTTTTAGTGCTTTTTTTCAAAATTATTATAAAAATTGTGCTTTGACTGAAATTTAAATAAATATTGATGCTTTGAGTGAAAATTTCCGGTTATGGAGCGGGTCCCATCTCCTTATTTACGGACAGAATGGGTCCCACATGCTGTACACGTGTCATTCCTGTGTGTCTGTGGGTGGCTGGACACTGTACGCCGTACGTAAGCGAGGATGTGTCGGTGGTGAGTCTGAATCTAATAACCGAGTGTGAGATCTGATAGGTTCCTCAAATCTAAAACTAGCTCACGTGGAACACACTCAACGTTTTGGTGGGTCGGATCCGGACCAATCCATCCCCAATTTTGATCCAATTTGGTTTGAACCGAGTCTAAACTGTCCGACTATGTATTATGTAAAAATAAAATAAAAAATTCGACATGTATCGACTCCACCAAATATAACATCCACGTTTGTAATATCACATAATAATATCTAACTCAATTACATGTAAAACTAATACATGCAGATAATGTAGCCATCCAGATCCATCTAGAAATGTAATATCACATAATACAATATATAACCCATTAATTCCATGTAAAACTAATAAATGCAAATAATGTAACCGTCCAAATCCATAAATAGATACTACACAAATGTATTTCGGAAACAAATTCCATCAAAATAAAATACTAAGAGTTCTAAGGCCTAGGACTAACAGCATCTAAGATAGCTAAGCATATCCATGAACATCCTCATCATCTAGTCATGCGTCCATGACGTCATGGATCTCAGTTTCAAACTCAGACAATCCATAGAAGGAAGGATGAAGATCCTCCTCGCTTAAATATCAACATTATCCAGTCAGGATTTAGCAAAGTACAATTAAATCTTACAGTTGCACCAAAATAATATAAAGTCTATAGTAACATGAATAACGAAATAAAACTAGCACATGTGATAAGTATGTACTAAAACACGACTAAATGTAAGTTGTGTGCTATGATGGAAGTAACATAAAATCAATACTGACAATGGTAGGTATCTCATGTGAATTGGAATACAACTTTTGGCATGTAGACGACTAAGGTAAGTAACTCAATGGTAAGTAACTCATGTGAATTGGAATACAACTTTCGGCATGTAGACGACAAAGGCTAAAATACGGTACGCCAATACGCAAATTGTATGATAGTTGTATGCAATAACGGTACGACACGTCTATAGGTATGTCGTGTGACGATTATCCATAATAAATATGATGAAGTGTCTACGTGCCTAGTAAGGCATTCCCTCACCCAACACTCTATCTATGTATATATAAGATAGCATATCAATCGGTGAACAATAACAATCAAGATCGAAATCACGTAACATGCACTATATTTGTGTGAGACATAGTATTCTAACCAGTAATGAAACTACATAACAGTATCATGTACGATATCATCTATAGGAAGCAAGTGAGGTACTTCAATTGTGGCCAAAAGGGCCACTTTAGTCGGAAATTCCCGAAGCCAAAGAAGGCAAACCTGAATCTTTCTCTCGCTATGGTTTCTATGCTAGCTTTAGTAGCTATTGATTCTCCTCTTTCATGGATTATAGATTCCGGTTCCACCCACCAAACACATGTACATTGAGTTGGGCATCATAAATGTACAAGCTGATGATTCGTACAGGACGATCCTGGCCCTTTCATGATGTGGTTTACACTAAGGATTTGGCATAACCTGCAATCAGTGACAAAACTTCTAGGTCGAGGTTTCTATGTTAGTTTTAGTTGTAATTCTTTTGGTTTTTTTGACAAAACTTTGTATGGTAATAATTTTTTAAAATTAATAATTGTCCAGTAATAAATATATTAGGCCACATCGGAGAGGATAATTAAACAGATTGGTCAGCATCGAACTAGTAGGCTCGGTGACTAAGGTTGATATGTTGACTTGTGAGCACTTTCTTACAGGAAGTCACAAGAAAATTATTTGGCAATGCCAAACGAGCCACTACACCGTTTTCGAGAATACAAAAATAAAACTACTTTCGTATTTTAAAACTTCTCTCAAAAGATTGAATTATAGTACAAAAGAATCCTAACACTGGAGTAGTTCTAATTACAATAAAGAAATTCGAAAGTGGGAGCGGTGGAGATCAATGACTGACCAGCCCTCCTTCAACAAAAGAACATTGGTTATCTTTGTCATAACCAATTATTTATCTAGATGGGAGAAAGATATACCACTCACTGATGTGAAGATGTCCACCGTGATCAATTTTGTCATAGATCACGTCATATATTGCTTCGGACTCTTGAACATAGATAATACCTCGAAAGTATATTACAAGTTATGCTTTCGATTGATTAGACGAGAGGTTTCGTCCAATCCTGTAGATAATTTTGCTGGAGAATTTTTTTTGTTTGGATTGATGGTATTGCTAAAAATGTACATGCACATTGTAGTTAATCCACTCAGATATTTATGGCTCACTAATATGAAGACAAGAAATGAATCACCATGGATACAATGCATGGGAGCGATGTTCCAATGAAGGGATCGATACCAGCAATGAAATATCAAGGATCGACCAGAAGTTTTTATACAACGGCCCCTCGACGCCGTTTTGAGACTAAGAGGAAAACATTCATGGTGCACCACATGTCATTACAAAGCCAAAGGATATACAAGAGGCTACTTCTAGGATGACACAAAAAGTGATGCTCGACAATGAATAAAAGAACTAGATTCAAAGAGAGAATAAATTCTGGGAATTGGTTGATATACAATCCAATCATGAAGTCATTAAAAACAAGTGGGTTTTTAAGGTTAAGTGGAATGAAAATTGTAGCATTAATTATGATACAAGGCATGCTTTATTGTGTAGGGATTCACCCAACGATAGGTGGTGGAATAAGAGGATATGTTTATCATGTCATAATCGCTTATATTCGCCTAATTATTCACTACCAAAATACAGCCATTTGGCGACGGACATTTAGCGACGGATTCTGTCCGTCGCTATTAACGACGGACTACCGACAAAGTTTCGATTGATTGTCGTCGAAAAGCCAATAATTTTTTATTTTATTTTAAGGGCGAACAAAGGTTGCCAATCCGTCGTTAACTCGGCGGAGATATAGCGACGGATGAAGAATCCGTCGCTATGCTGTCGCTTAGTTGTCAAAAGTTGGCGGAGAATGTTGAAAAAAATTGGCACAAAATTTAATGACCACATAGCAACGGATATTTTGTCGGCCAGCTAGGTTGATATAGCGACGGACTAGCGACGGAATATATTCGTCGCTAGTCCATCGCTAAATATCCAGCTCTAACTTAAATTTAGCCGACGGGGGAGGGGGGGACTTTTCATTCCCTCCCCAAATTTTCTCTCCCTCTCTCTCTCCTGCCGCAGACTTTTTCTCTCTCTTTCCAGGTAATCTTCTTTCTCTCTCTCTCTCACTCACGGTGGTCGGGGCGGCGGGGGGCGGCGGGGGCCCGTGGTGGGGGTGGGGGTGTGTGGGTCGCGGTGGTGGGGGTCGCTGGAGGGGTTCAGGTCGGGGCGGCGGGGGGAGGCGGGGGCCGGTGGTGGTGGGGGTGGGGGTCGCGGTGGTTGGGGTGGGGGTCGCTGGGGGGGTTCAGGTCGGGGCGACGGGGGGCTGTAGTGTCCCATCCTGCTCGGTCAATCGGAGGAATCGAAACGCCGACGACGTTCGGACTTAGCCTTGCAACGGCTGCTCGAAGACTCGCTCGGTCGAGGCGACTCCTCGCTCAGGTGGGGTAGTTTCGATGAACTTGCCTCATCTTAGCCTTCACATAATAACTCGCATATTTTCAACTTGCACAAGTTAGGCTTGATAACAAAAGAGACGCATCCACATAGCTAAGGAAATAATCTCGACGGATCAAAATGTGTTAGAACATGGAAAAAGGTCCCACGGTCTGCTTAGAAGTCGGCTCAGTGTGCTTTCAAAATGACACTCGGTCCTTCGTCCCGTGGCTTGGAAGAAGGAAGTTGGCCTAAGTTGCTAAGTTGCCACAATGCTCGAATTACCCTAAGTCATAGGCGTCGCCCGCGTGAATGCTTGATAAAGCATGCACGGTCCCGTCGTCCAAGGCTTGGCATAGCCTTCGCCTATCCCGTGGTTTAAGTCGTATTGCACGGCTTGTGGATTAAGTCTAGGCACACAAGAACTTGGTTGTTCAAGTCGAACACGTGCACGACACGTTCTCTCGATGCGAAACTCGACGCAGCCTTTGCTTGTCAAGTCGTTGCACAATTAAGTTAGGCAAAGTTATGCCGGTCGATCTAAGCCATTTCTAGCACTGTCATGCTCTATCTGTGGTTGTCAAGTCGCATAGTCCCTCGAGAACGAGGCTCATCATATAAAGTATGTGACTTGTGCGATAGCGTCGACTAGAGAACAAGGTCTGTCTAAGGCACAAGCCACGGTTTATTTAGTGAAAAGCATGCCACGGATAAAGGAAGTCCACGCGACTGGTTGTTGCCGAGATCGGTCCCGCTACTTGGGAGTTTCGATAAGTCTCGGTCAGTAAGCACGCGAGATCGGTCCCGCTACTTGGGAGTCTCGATAAGAAAAAGTCACGAGATCGATCCCGCTACTTGGGAGTCTCGCTAAGGCTCGATAAGGAAGCGCACGAGATCGGTCTCGCTACTCGGGAGTCTTGATAAGGAAAAGTCACATGTTCGGTCCCGCTACTTGGGAGTCTCGCTAAGTCTTGATAAGGAAGCACACGAGATCGATCCTGCTACTTGGGAGTCTCGATAAGTCTCGTCTACGAGATCGGTCCCGCTACTTTGGAGTCTCGCTAAGTCTCGATAAGGAAGCACATGAGATCGGTCTCGCTACTTAGGAGTCTCGATAAGGAAGTACACGAGATCGGTCCCGCTACTTGGGAGTCTCGATAGAAAATTGGAAAGCATGGTCATGGTTAAGGAAGGACTTGTCACGACCCGCACCCGCTTTTCGAACACGAGCTACGCATCAAGCGGACTCCAGCCCGACTCGAATACGTAAACGATGTCACGGCTAGGGTAAGCTGCCAAATCATGGTAAACAAATCTATATCTCAATCCACAATAAGAATAATAAGCATGAATGAACACTATGGGTCGTGGTCTGCAGCCCACTAGCATATATGTCCGATAAGACTCTAAAGAAAGTAACAAGAGTCTAAACTGAATCAGGAGACATGATAAAGTAAGAAAGCACGAAAGGATAACAACGTAATAATGATACCTGAATCCCACAAGCGGATCATCGCATTCGAAACCCACAAGAATCGCAAATTCTCTGCCACCCAGAACTACACTACAACAAAAAAGTATTTTAATGACATCCGAAAAGTGTCGTCAATGACTTTCCACGACACTTTTTGAGTGTAGTCTAGAGGGGGTGTCATAGAAAGTTTTTTTTTTCAACGACACTTCATAAGTGCCATGCAATATATTTATAACGATATTTTATGAATGTCGTGTTAACATTTTTTATGGCATGATCTCGGTGCCATCTAAACATGCTTCAATGACACCTGATAAGTGTCTTCATAATTCTTTTGGACTTTCAACGGCAAGAAAAAAAATGCTATGTAATACTTTTATGATGACATTTCTCGAATGTCGTTTAATACTTATTTCACGACAGTTTGCTAGTGTCGTCTTAATACTATAAATATTTTTCACAACATTTTCTATGTGTAATCTAAACATCCAAATTATAAATACCATTAATATCACGACACGTTATATGTGTCATTTAATTCACTTCAACAACACATTTTAAATGCCTTCAAAATATCATCAAAATATATGAAATATAAATTGATTTCATTTGTATATTTATTTTTATATAATAGACCAAAATCAATTTCACAAATAATAAAACTTTAATGTAGCAACAATAATATATTGCAATATCTCAAATCCATACAAAGTCATATTGTAATATCTCAAATCCATACAAAGTCATATTGTAATATCTCAAATCCATACAAAGTCTCAAAAAGAGTAATATTGAGAACAACAAAGTCTATTACATAACATATAAAATTCCTACTAGCACTAGTTAGCGTCCAACTCTTTCCAGCATCAAACTCGAATCTAATCCAAACTCATCGATCAATCTGCACACAAAAAGATAAAAATTCATGCATATTTCAACTTTCAAACATATAATAACTGATGAAAAATTAAGAGTGAGATACAGAACAGTACAAAAATACTTTGATGAAAAATTAAAATGAGTGAGATAAAGAACAATACAAAAAATACTTTAATAAAGTAACCTTTTGGAGAAGTCTCAAACTCATGTTTCATTGTATAATTGAGGACAAAGGCACAATAGAGAAAAGTAAAATATTAGTGCAGTAATGCAATTTGATTCAAGGAAGTATAAGTGTAATGTATTAATGGGAAGCAGGACATAGCTCATGTGCAGTGTAATAAAATACAGTGGTGCAGTGAAGTATGAAATATGACATAAAACAGAGATGCTCGACTGAACAAGTGAAGGATAAGAGAAATAGGAATTAACAGAGGATTAGACTATGATTTCTAGGTGATTTGGATGTGAACTATCATTTACAAATTCACACAAGGAACTGTTTAAATAGAGCAGTGAACCAAAGGGGGCAACCACAGAACCCGAGCCTCCCTAAAACCAATGTACTCTACCACACAGTCCTAGGTCCTGCCACACTTCAAGATGCCAAGCTTATATATTCTTTCAAGCAGATATAACTAGAGATGGCAGCTAGTATAAATTAGTCAATGATGTAGAGGAACATATATTTTACCATTCAAGAAACAAAATTATAAGGTAACAAGAAGTGTAATAACATGAGGTTGACTCCAAAAATATATCCTTACAATTGACAGTCAAGATTCTCTGGCATTACATCCAACTTTGCTGTAATGTTTTACTTGCAGATTGAGAAAAAAAAAGAGGGTGTAAATTCTAGATTTTTATATAGAACCTGATCAATTGATACTGGATTGGGAAATAATTTGATTTTGGTGTGTCCTAGTATATTTAGAAGAGTACATGTGTCATCTCTGATACATGCACATGCCATGAGACGTACACACCACTAATTTCAGAGTGTCCATGTTTCCTAGATGTCCGAAAAGGGAAATAATTTGACTTCGTAACCTAGGAAATAATGGGATATAGTTTCTTTATTGCACCAACACTCCTATCATCAAGCCATCTGATACCAGAAAAGTTGTAAAAGAAATATGTTGGAGATAGTTTCTTTATTGCACCGACACTTCTATTATCAAGCCATCCGATACGAGAAAAGTTGTAAATGAAATATGTTGGACACTTGTCAGATTCATTTCAGATTATCTCACAAAAATATATTTCAGACAATTCTTTTGTGACTTCTCAGTTTTTTTTGTTCATTTTCAGTGAGTTCTCAGTTTTACTCCCTAGTTATTATTCAACGCATAATAACCATATAAAGCCGTACATGTCAAGCAAGATACGGCAAAACATTACATGCAAGATGAAGGCAAGGATACAATGCATATTAACCATATAAATCATACGAATATAAGGTATGTAGATGCATATCATCTCCAAAGAATATACTTCATAAAGGTACCAGAAAATGTTTTAATACTCAAGTATTCACATAAACATATATTTTCTATTGGTGTGTTCTTGCTTTCTCGTATCCTATGTATCAATTATTTATTACCTTATCACGTCATGTTTCCATGTCAGTGTGCCCATGTCGGTCTATCTTAGGATCCAACGTGTTGTTCATAATCTTAAGGATCCAATGTGTTGTTTCTTCTCTTATTCTTCTAAAATAAGAGAGGAAACTGGAAGGTTTTCTTTTGGGAAATGCACACATTTTCTAGGATATGACTAGGCAAAGATCCACTTTGAAGCAAACATGATTTCCAAGATACCTATGATCTTCTCATCAAAATGGCTACAAGGATAGTGCAAACCTTGCAATCAAGTAGGCTTCACAACTGGTTGTTTAGAACTTTGCAGTTACATCAACCTGATGATGAGCCTCCATTGGCATGCTCGATTCTTGATCAAGGATCCTATGGCCAAGGGAAGGTCTCCCCATGGAACAATGCTTCATAGACCTTTCCCGTAACTTGTAAGTTGGGATGCAGCCTAATAGTGCCAGTCATTGTATTGAAACAAATAAACTATATTATAATTATATAATGTCTGCATAATGATTAATGTTTACTGAGTTAAGACATGGCAGCTTTTGGACTTAACATTTGGTGATTACAATATTTGTGGTACACTTATTTCCTTCATCCCAGATGGAGGTCAAGGTCTACAACACTTGTCATACTTCATGGAAGCAGAACCTTATTTCTCCTTTATCCGAGCAGTCTTTTATTTCTAAGTGTTTAATTTTCTACTATGTTCAATTTGAGTTCAATATGGTATAATCATGACACGTTATTGGTTTTTTTAATGTTCTTTCTAGACCTTCATACATACTAATTATGTTCCATGCTGAAAATAATCTGTTAAATGTCATCTCTTTCTTAAAGCAGTTTTGTGGATTGTTTTGTCTTCATTGTTTTGGTTACTGCAGGAACGCCTATCATTTGCCACAGTAGTAATATCAATATTGTTGGATAATTGAAGCAATGGCGAGCCATTGTAAATGTATATGATCCAAGTATCTTATTTAATGTCCAATAGTTACTATCTGAAAATTGGTATTGCTTGACATTTTGTTTTTCAAATTTCTTTTGAAGGTTGATGCAGAATATACAGTAAAATGCAAGGTTAGTACGATACAACTATGTCTTTTTTTACTATGTTACACATATGTGGACACTGATATGGGATATGGACATTTTTAGATTAGTTCAACAAGTAAAACTTGATTGCAGATTGAGAAAAAAAAGAGGGTGTAAATTCTGGATTTTCACATGTGCACACGACTCTTTCTATATAGAACCTGATCAATTGATACTGGATTTTTGTTCAGCACAAGACAGTGATCACATGGGTAACTATATTCAGCACACGACTCTTTCTGGCAGGACAAAGTGTTCTTTGTTCTATATGGAACCTGATTGTATATGTATTAAACAATTACAAGAGTATCAGTAAACCAGATACAAGGACAAAAATCGCACATGTACTTGGTGTTGTTTGTATATGGAACCTGATTGTATATGGAACAAGGACAAAGTGGCATACCAGTGAACCTGATTGTATATGGAACCAGATACAAGGACAAAGTGTTCTTTGTTCTATATGGAACCTGATTGTATATGTATCTCAGGACAAAAATAACGTCCAAGATACAAGGAAAAATATCTTCATCTGACATATCAGTGAATCGGGTTTCCTAGTATCACTTGGTCCAGTTAGCAAGAGTATCAGTAAACCAGGTTTCCTAGTATCACTTGGTTCAGTTCGCAAATGGCATACCAATATTAGGAGAGAGAAAATTCTATCGTACCTTAAACAGTTTCCAAATTCTGACTTTCACCATTACCACATGAGCAAGTTTTACCAGTCAAGAACTTGACAACCTTTTAGTACTCACCTGAAACAATAAGCAAGGAAAATTGAATCATTACCACAGATGTATATATACTCAATATGTACGAATGTACTAATCAACAACCATCTTTATAAATATAATAAAACTAAGTAAACATACATATTAAAAATTTAATTACCTGGATCTCTTCAAAACTAATATACTTGTGTGGCCAAGCAATTGTACTTCCTATAGTATCATCAAGGGTAAAAAGTGATCATATACTACATCATTTTTTGTGACTTTTCAACTTTACATTCTTTACAAGGACATACGATCCTATCAGGATTCCTAGCATAGTTCTTAGCATTTGTTATAAATCTCTTCACTCCTTCTAGGTACTCATCACTAGACCTACAAATAGAAATAAAAAACTATAACTTATGTAATTATTCATATATTTGATAGCCTGAAAGTACATATATATCAAAGAAAAGTTTAGGACCTTGGATAATTAGTCCATGTTTTATCCATCATAAACAAGCAAATTTACTGACTTCGTCAGCTGCTCACCACAATTACAATGCCAAACCAAAATAACCTATCATGGACACCAAAAGAAATTTAGTGTTTTGTATAATATTAAAAGTAATGAGTAAATATAACGGTCTAAAATCACACAATGGTTCATTCAAATAATCATTACCTTAGGTACACATGTATACATAAAAGATGTCTAGTGGCTACTGTCATTTGCAGCCCTTCGTGTTGAACCCATGATGACGGTTTAATGGACAAATGAAACACAAAAGTTTGAATGTAACTTAAAACATTTTATGGATAACAAATCAGACATTCAATGGTCTACGTATCATATTTGTTTGGAAGTGACCTCATTTGTGGTATTGTAAGTACGTTGGACTCACCCAGAAGTCTTGGTTCAAATCTAGGAGGTTCAAGAAAATTTTCCCAGTTGTGATCCTGTGGCTAATTGGCAGTCATGGTAAAGTTGGATGTCCATTGGACCAGCCCCACTAAACTCGTGAATGTATACAGTTCAAAAACAAACTCATTTAATGAACTCCATTTCTTTGGCTAATTTATTGTATCTTAGCTAATGTATTGTACAATACGTAATGATGTTAATGAATCAAGACACAAAAAATGTATGTGAATGATCTCCTGAGAACCCCTACTTCTCTGGAGAGCGAGAGAGCGATGAAAGATAGTTGTATGGAGGTAATGTAATGAACAATAGGGCTGTTTTTCTTATTATCATGCAGCTGATATGACCATTATCATGCTTCTGTTTAGAAATATTGCCACTGACACAAAGTCAGGTGCCAACTAAAGTAGCTAATGACTTATGCTAGGCTTAGAGTATTGTTATTAATATGAAAGATAGGTATTTGCTAAGTTAATAGCCACAATCAAGCTGAGATCTTGGTGAAGCATGATAAGAATTTCTTAGGTTTCAGGAAATTACAGAGGGCGCATCTTTTACGCTCCCCCCTTCCATCGCTACTCGTAACTCCTCTACATAGCCCTTACTCCTATATGCAAGCTAAAGACTATGTACAAAATTTTTAACAAGGATGTTTCAAACTCATCCGAATCATACTAGATGACTTGATTTCAGACCCTTTTTGGCCTTCTTTATTCTTCCAAACATCAAAGCATCATATTTTCATATATAAAACTATATACACAAATGAAATCCAGAGTACACGAATATCAGATTCCAACAACAAACTCACAACTAAACCTATATACACAAACGAAATAAAGGAATAAAATCATATCCAAGATCGAATATGTTCTCCCCAATCATGAACCTAAAATCTAATGTTCCTAAAATGAGTTATAAAGGTTCTCCCCAAGACAGTGGTGCATAGTACCAATATCATTCACACAAAACAAATAAAATCTTATGTTTCAGAAATTTAGATCCAAATAAAAATCTTAATGTTCCATAAATTTTGAAGCACCACCAAATTCCTAAAATTTTGAACCCTAGATTTTGATTTCTTCATCTAAACCCTAATTAAGAAAGAAAACCCTAGATAATAAATCAATGAAAGGAAAACTCATAAACAGGAAGGGTGAAGATGGAGTGAGATATTACCTAAACACGGCGATGACGGCGGCGACGGCGGTGACGCACGGCGACGGGATGACGTACGGCGACGGGATCTGATGGAGAGAGCAACAGAGGAGAAAAATTATTTTTAGATCTTTGCTTATTTGCCTTCTTTTATTTCCAGATCTGATGGAGAGAGCAGCGCCAAATATTTCTTTTCTCTCGCGGGAAAGGAAATATTTGGGGGACGCAGGCTGAGAGAAAATATTTCCAGATGCTTATTTGCCTTCAGCAGCAGCGCCAAATATTTCTTTCCTCGCGGAAAAGGAAATATTTGGGGGGCGCGGGCTGTAGATGAAAAAATTGTGGGAAATAAATTTTGACACAACACTTTTAATGTGTTGTATTTAATTTATATTAATGCAGGACACTATTAAAGTGTTGTATTTAGTAGAAACTATTATACGACATTTATAAGTGTTCTTAAAAGTGTTGTTATATTTAGGTTTACGACACTTTTAAAGAGGCATCGTACATTATGATAAATACTTAACTACAATGACATGTTTTAGTAGAGTGTCATGACAACGAAAAAATAATGGCACTTATTTAGAAAGTGTCGTTATTAACCTATTTTGTTGTAGTGCTACTAGCTAACTCCACGCAACCGCTAAACCTGAGGAGATCATCAGGTCCTCAGAGGACATAGCAAGATACATAATATATATGCCTATCTAACAGTTTTATCATGCACAAGAAAATAAACAAAAAAATAAGGACAAGACAAATGACTACGAACACGAACACGAATACGAATACAAACACGAACACGAACACGAACACGAACACTAGAACAACTACACATAAATGAACTGCCGGATGAACGAATACGCGAGATCAATGGAAGAAACCAAACCCTCGTCCCGAGTGTGGACTCTCTGGTTTCTAACCCTCGTCCCGAGTGTGGAGTCTTTGGTTAGCTCACGACAAGACACCCTCGTCACGTGTGTGGACTCTCTGGTATAATTGGTCAACCCTCGTCCCGAGTGTGGATTCTCTGGTGCCAATGATCACGACAAACACCCTCGCCCCGAGTGTGGACTCTCTGGTGCACCAAATAACCCTCGTCCCGAGTGTGGACTCTCTGGTTGTGTACAACGATAATCAAGGCTATGGCAGTTCACTACACGTACTCGTTCTATGATACGACTGTTTGCCATTAAAAACTTTTGATGTAATTTCAATACAAACAGAACAGTGTTACAATGTAGGACTTAGACGTAGTCCTAGGAGTACACTTTTGTTTAATCTGGGTCCCTTATGTCGATGGAGCGAGTGGTAATGCGTTGACTCTGTTGACGATCTGACGACGGTTATCGGTTCTCTGAAGGTCTGAGTTGCTCTGGGTGCTGGAGCTTGCGGAGAGGAAGAAAACGTTGAGTGTCTGTATCTGCCTCGGTGGTTGTGCGATGTCTCTGTCTGTCTATGTATGTTCGTGTGTGGAAGAAGGAAATGATCCCTCTATTTATAGTCTGCAGGCTGGCTGCTCATGTGCGCATATATAGGATGCGCCTGGACGTGGGGACGCCATGTGGTGATTGCTGATAGAGGCGCATGGACGATGTGCCCTGATTGAGGAGTTGAATTCTTTATGCTACTGTTGTGGGCTGGCACGTAGCAGGAGGAAGAATCTTTCTATTGCTGAGATCTTGGGTGAATCGAGTCAAAGGACACGTGTCGTAGGCCCATGGCTCAGAGATCTCGAATTTGATAGAGAATGATCTGGTAGGATACGCTTGGGATTGGACGCATGAGGAGACTTTGGCTCGTAACCTTTAGGAGTCACGAACCATTCGGGGCGCATGGCTTTTGAGGCGCATGCGAGGATTCAGTAGTGACTTTACTTCTGTCTTTAGGGATCAGAAAAAAGTCTGAGGCGCATGGCTTTTGAGGCGCATGCAGAGCTTTGGGCGCATGGCTGCGGAGGCGCATACGAGATGGTTGGGCGGCCACGTGGTTGTAACCGTCGGAGGGAAGTAATGATGATGCTGACGTCGGCGACGCTTCATTTTCTGAAAAAGCTGTCAACTGCAGTCTTCGGGGGACGTGCTGCCAACTCTGTCAGACTTCAGCATTTAATGTTCTTTGACAGGTGATGGGTTGTTGAGTGGGCACATCGATCGGCGTTCCACTAGGCGCATGGGGCCGCATGGGGGCGCATGCTTGTGAAGTGCTTGGTGCTGAGGGGCGTGTCTGTGTGATGTGCGGTCTGGCCGGCGCATCCGCTCCGCTTGACACATCTTTTGGTGCGACTGTTACGTTCTTCGAGTGCTTTAAATAGCCATTTTTGACTTGGCTGAATTCGAAGCGTCAGGTTCATCCATTTATTGCAAATTTATTGTACGGGATTCGGAGAGCCAGCCACTTGGCGCATGGGTTTGATTTGCTCGGCCTATAAATAGTGGCATGGAGAGGGTTTGCTTCTTGTTCTCTCACGTCCTCCCGAAATGAACTTGTTTACTCGAGCGCATTCTGTTGATGAGATGCTCCCGAGGGTGAAGATGCGACGTAGTGTCTTCATTGATGCACTTGAAGGTGACTGTTACATCCAAAAGTCGGAGTCGAGGGCTTCTGAGGCATACGGAAGGTGCCTGTTGCATCCAAATATCGGGATGCTCGAGCCTCATCTCCGTTATGCTGGAAGAGCCGCAGATCGGAATTGCGGTGCCCCGATCATCTTCCTTGGGCTTTGGGAGAGCTCTTCCTCCTGCTAGAGTGGGTGTTGCCCATTCTGGTTGGGTTGAAAGCTGTTCTTTTAGCTGCAGGTTGATTGCGGTGCTCTTCTCTTCCTTGGTTTGGGGAGCTCTTCCTCCAGCTAGAGGGTTGATTGCCACCCTCGTTCTGTTCAATAAATACTTCATTAGTCGAAGCATTTGATGGTGCATATGCTGACGCTTCATGATGCGCCTGGCTGGAAGGACGGCACATAACTGAGCTGCTGAAGGGATGCACATAACTGAGGATGCACATAACTGAGCTGCTGAAAGGATGCGGCTAGCTGAGGGCGCATGGTGAGATGCTGAAGGGATGCGCCTGGCTGAGGGCACATGGTGAGATACGCCTGTTCAAGAGCGCATGATGACTGCTGTGCCTGGCTGTAGACTTAGGGTCTTTTCTTTTTGTAGAAGTTCTCCTTTGTACAGCCTTTTCTAGACATGTAATAGACTTTTATATTCAAATAAAAATCTTCTTTCAATGTCTATACTTTTGTTTTGCTGTGTCAAGTATTTTGTCTGAGCTCCCTGGTGCATGTAGTGTTTGGCGCATAGGATTTCTGGTCGTAAAATTCCATGCTTCTACAAGACCCCTTTCAAAGTTTTCAAAACTTTTTTGTCAAGTTTTGGAATACTTTGAATAAGAAGCATGGTGGTTGGGGCACATGATTGTTCGAGCGCATGGATACTCCGCGCATCAGTGATGGGGCGCATGCTCCTCTCAGTTAAATGCAAATGATAACGCCTAGATAACCAAGAAGATTAACGATGATCTTTTTGGATTTATTTGCAGTTATCTCCTCGCAGAACCTGAGGCGGCGGCTGATGTCACACTTCATCGGTTCACGCGTGCGACTGAGCCTATAAGTAGGCGGGAGGTGAAGAGAGGGAGAGAGTTCTTCCTCTCTTTTGCTTATCTTTTAGAGTTCTTCTTCGAAAAACCCTAACTTTCTCCCTTCAAGGAATGGCTCCCAAGACTCCTCGTGGCGGTGCTGGCAAGGGACGAGCCAAAGGGAAAGAGCCTGTAGAGGCTACCGCGGGTGATGTCCCCCGTCCGTCTGTCGACGTTCGGCCGGCGGTGATTGGTGGGTTTTACCTTTACCATATCTTTCTGTGCTGAGGTTTTTCTGCCGACGCGTATGGGTTAAAACCCTGATGATGCGCCGAAGCTCTACTGCTGACGCGCATGGGTTTAAACCCTGATGATGTGCCGAAGCTCCGCTGCTGACGCGCATGGGTTTAAACCCTGATAATGTGCCGAAGCTCCACTGCTGATACGCATGGGTTAAAACCCTGATGATGCACCGAAGCTCCACTGCTGATACGTATGGGTTAAAATCCTGATGATGTGCCGAAGCTCCACTGCTGATGCGCATCGGTTTAAACCCTGATGATGCACCGAAGCTTCTTTTCAGATGCGCCTGGGCCTTATGCGCCTTTGATGAGAACGTTGCTCAGATTTTTTTGTTGTTTCTAACACCTCTGAATCTTTGCCTTATTTTGTTGACCACCAGTGTCGATGACCATCCCGCTCTTGAATGAAATACTTCTGGACGCCGCCCTCTGTCAGATGGGGGCTCGGTTGATCAACCGAAAAGACGTGCGGATACAGAGGCTGGCTATTCTGCGTCAAAGAGGTCGAAGAAGGCATCGTCACCGACTGTGTCATCGGATTCAGTACCTACGGAGGTAAGGATGTCCCATATAGTCCAGTTCTGGTTCAACATTTCGTGTGACCTATGCTTTTTTTGTAGGAGCCGCTCAAAAGGAGACCCCGTACTCCAAAATCTGGTGGCAGCAGGCCAAAGGAGGTGGCGGGCTCATCTGAAGAGCGCATTTTGCCGATTATGATGTCTCCCATGGGGGAGAATCCAGATGATGTCGTTGTTGTGGAGATTCCGGCATCCCCAGATTATGTTAGAAGGGAAGCTGAGGATGCAGCAGCTTCCGAGATGATGAAGGCCGCTGCGGGGGCCTTGGACAACGAGGGTCCAGTAGACACGGGGCTTCCCGATGATGGAGTGGGGTGGAGTTCGTCGTCTTCAGATGACGTTCCTCCAGAAATGCATAAGCCTGTTGCGGGGGCAACAGACGCGATTGAAACCGAGGAGAGGGTTGATTCCCCTCATTGTCATGATGAGGTGAGGTCGGCTGCAGCGTTGCCGAGCCCTACCCCAGACTCAGTAGCGGAGGCTGAGGTGGCTGCAGACCGGAAGGTGGCGACAGATCCCATTCCTGTAGAGGGATTTGATGGTGACAATGAGACTCGTTCGCCAATCCTGACTTCGAGGGGGTCGAGTCAGGAGACAAGTGTTGATCTCACCGTTCTGCCAGAGGGGAATGTCCCATACTGCCTGCTGATAGTGCGTTGGGGACTGATGAGGTAGCCGCTGACGTTGGTGGTCCTTCCGAGTTTGAGAAGGGTAAGGGTTTGCAGAGCCCTCTGTTGCACCTTCTACTTGGGGTACTATATCGACGCCTCTCTCGGTTCCTTCTGTTCTTTTGGCTCCTCGGGCTAGTAGTCAAGCCCCTGTTGATGGAGAGCCTGTTGATGCCGAGGTTCCAGCCTCGCAGGTTGTCACGACCCGCACCATAGAGTTAGGGCACGAGAACGTAACGACGCCCAGCCTACGCTGCAGTGTCGGCGGTAGAACGCTGTCCTAGGTCACAACATCTAACAATATAAAGCTAAGCAGTTTATACTCCCCGAATGGGGGTGACATAGTAGATACAAACTCAATCACATCTAAGGTAGAGCATGATAAAGAAGATAGATAAAACATGAAATCCAAAATAAATACAGGAGATAGAAGTCTAAGTGTCTAAGATACATGAACCCAGAAGTACATCTCAAAACTTAAATAAAGATACAGTAATCCACAAAGTAAATACAACTCCAGACAAAATGAAATAACTACCTAACAACCTCTAATGTGTCTCCTCTAGGCTAGCAGGCACCTCCAGGCTATCTGTAAAATTTATCAACAGGTCCAGTCAGGACTGGAGCGAGCACAGTACATCTCAACAGATCATAGCAGGTTAGAAAATATATAACATGCAGTAAAGTAAGATACAGGTACTGAAGAAAAACAGTATGTAAACAGGAAGAGCTGTAATAGAAATATCTACTATACATAGAGAACTAGCAGTGACTAGTGAGTCAGAGTACAATATGGACATATAAATGGCATAGGTGATTCTGATAAGACACTAAGGATGAGATTCTGATAAGAAACTACTGGTGTATTATTCACATGCCCAATTCTACTCCCCCGTACCCCAATCAATACACAAGGATCTATACAGGTTATGTTATTGTACAAGATATCACATGGGGGCCCATATAGGGTGCACGTGATAGTATACATGGGGGCTCCGTGAACCTGAGAGTACAAAGTTCACCGGAGTGCACATATAAATGAAAGCACAGGAGTACACGATGTAAGTGAAACGCACAAGCACAATGTACCCGATGCTCCCGAGGGGGATAACATCGCATGTAGAGATCCATATAGTACCAATCCGTGTGACCAACGTGACAGTACAAGTAAAGTAATCTACTGCAGGTAATAATTCTAAGCAGGATATGAAATGATCAGAGAATGTACTCGCCTCGATTGGTTGGAGTCGACGTGCACGACACGAACGTGTCGACACGAGGTAGGTACCATGCTAAGCTCCATAGAGGGTCCCAGACGACGACACGGGCAGTCCCAATGAGTCCAAAGTAGTCCAAATAGCCTAGTTCGGTATATGCAAGTCTAAAATCCGGGTTTGGTACACTAATCAAATCAAGAATAGAAAATGACTATCAAAATCACGACTTATGATTTTAGAAAAATAGTATAATAAATAAATATAATAAATATTTGGAAATCCTTATAATGATCAAAATATATCTGCGTTAATCAACATATTTGATAACATTTCAAAACTCAGCAAATCCTTTCTGTACCAATATTCCAATTTTGATAAATATGAATTTAGGGAAAAAGATTAACTATGCAGAAATTATCCAAAATTGTTTATAATAATTTAGGAAAAAATAGATTTTGTATTAATCGAGATATTTTGCTATTATTTAATAATAATGGGAAAAACATTCTAGTATCAATATATTTTAAGAATATTTTAGTAAAGCCTACACTTCGAGCAAAAGCACTAAATGAATAATTAAACTATTAATATTTTAGAAGTATTATTATATATTTAGCAACTAATTAATTAAACTCTAAACAAATAACTGATGACTATAACTTAACATATTAAACAATAATATTAGTAATAAAATAATATTAAATATCTATCATTACTACACATTGTTATACACTAAATACATAACTATCCTAAAAATGTTATATTAACAATTATATAAACTATATATATATAATTAACAATTAATAAACTAATATATTATAAACTAATATAATAACTAATATCATTTAAGTTAATAACTAATACAAATAATTTAATAACTAATATAATAACTATAACTAATATAATTATAAAGGGGGGGCTCTGTCCCCTTCCAAACAAACAGAACCAAAAAAAGGGTGGGTTTGGAGTGGCTCATGAGGGGGGGGGGGGAGGGGGGGTGGCTCTCGGCGAGCTGGGTGGCAGAGCGCAGGTGCGCCTGGCGGAGCGACGGCTCACAGGACGGAGGACTCCGGACGGAAGTCGACAGCCCCTGTCAGGGCTCGAGCGCGGGTTGCGCCAGTTGGCGGAGGATCCGGACTCGAGCGTCTAGGTGCGGCGGACGGAGAGCTCACGCGGCGGTGCGAGCTCGGCCAGGGCGGAGAGGCGGAGTCTCCGGTGAGGTCCATCTCTCTCTCTCTCTCTATGGTTTGGTGGTTGATGGTGTTGGTGGCGGTGGTTGATGGTGTTGGTGGCGGTGGTTCTGATGGTGTTGGTGGCGGTGGTTCTAATGGTGTTGGTGGCGGTGGTGATGTTGGATCTGATGGCGGCGGTGATGTGTGGGGACGACGGCGGTGGATCTGATGAATGGCGGCGGCGTGGTGAACGGAGGTGGCGGTGGCCGGTTGCAGGAGGCCGGGATGGCAGCGGTGGTGGTTCCCTGATGGTGGCAGTGGTGCTTATGGTGGTGGCAGTGGTTGTCGGGGGTGGTGGTGTTGCCGGAGTGGAGTCGGGAATGGCCTGCGGTGGTGGTCGGGATGGGCAGCCGGGAATGGACAGGGAGGGTGGTCGGGCTGGAACAGTAGGGTGGCGGCTAGGTTAGAAAATTAGGTTAGGAATTCTAGGTTTTGGGATTGGGTGTAAAAACATTGGAAAGGGAGTCTATTTATAGGATACAAAGGGAACCCTAAGAAAATGTACATGTAATAGAATTAGGAAAATCGTAGTGGAAAACTAACGCTAATCACTAACTGCTAACCACTAACATTTACTATCTGCCAATTTATTTGTACTAAAATAAATATTAGTTATAAATTAGTAATTAAATTACTAGTTAATACCAATCTAATAAATGGCTAATTACAATTTAGCCGAGATTTTTAAAGGCATAAATAATAATAATTTATTCACTAGTTATTTAAACATATATAACAGTCATTTAGTTACTAACTAATATATTTGAAATTCCGAAATTCAATAACCGTTCTTTCCATAGAGAAAAATAATTAAAACTTATTGATTCAAGAAAATGACGGGGAAATTCCAATAGGGCAAAATCGCCTAAAATAGTAAACCAAAGCCAACAAGGAACGATAGCAATCACGGTCAAATCGTTTTCCCAAAAATTACAAATTGCACGTTTTTCGAGATTTAGAAAAATTCGAAGTTTTGAAAAATACGAAATAAAATACAAATTTTCGAAATATCCAAGAATTCAATTTACGGAGGTTACAAATCTACCCTCCTTAAAGAAATTTCGTCCTCGAAATTAAAGCTTGGCAAGGGGGTTAAAACATGATAGAAATTTTAGGCAGTATGGCCGACACGATCAAGAACGACGAGTTGGCACGGTCAAGATGATCAGCTCGAAATTGTTTAGGCACGATTATTGATTTGGCACGATAGAATCATGGTATGGTCAAATCTGAGTATAGCACGATCAACAGAATCTAGGCTCTAGGTCGTATAAGTACGATCAAGATCCAAGCTTAGTTATGAATGGCGATAACATCATGATTTTGGAATCCAGGTTGTAAAGGCACGATCAATACGAAAATGGTGCGATTGGTCATCGCTAGGAATAATGAAACGTTTGGCACGATCAATGACTAAGGATCAACCACGTGATCACGAATCAAATCAAGGCTTAAAACCTTGAAATGACTAAAATCACTTAGGCATGACGTATGCAGAGTGACAGAATCAAAACCTTGTCATGAAGTAGGAAGGAAATAGCAGCATGGTGACCAGAGGATCGAATTTTAGGCACGAAGGAAAAATTATTTCGGATACGATCACTAAATTTTATGATAATCAAATCGGGTAGTCGCGATCAAGGACAAAATTTTTCAAGAACGATTTAGAGGCAAAATCGGTATGATAGTCATGATCTTAAGAATCACGACCATGGATTTCATAGTCGTCTAGTCCTGCCGGGTCACCTAGGCATGACTAATCACAAGGAGTTTTAGATATAATCAGGAAGTAAATTATGGTCAGAAAAGAGTTTGGATGCTAGTGTTAAATTCGAACATGATCGTAATCGTTAATTTGACACGATCGAAGATGAAATCAGTCCAACCTTGGTCAAATAGTATTTAGATATGATGAAGAGTATGGTAGTAGCCTAGGCATGATCAAGCATGAAATTCGGTAAAATCAAGGGTAGTATGAAGATAAATCGGAATTGGAACAGAGCTTAGTCGTTTCCAAGATTAATTCAGAGTTTATGCACGAGTGATATGGGTATCGAAGTTTGATTTCGATCAAAAATTAAAATATTGACATGATGAAGAATAAGGCTAATCAGTATTGAATTTAGGTTCGAAAAGTTGAAATCGAGATTTTGAGCACGAGCAACAAATGATAGAGATCCAAGTCACGATGGAATTCAAATAAATTGAGTACGGTCAAGAGTCAAGACTATTGGTACGATGAAAGGCACTACTCAAGGAAAATCAAAATCAAAAGTTTAAGGAACGAATGTTAATAGCATTGCAATCCAACCACAATAATATTAAGAAATTTTAGTCGCGATACGATCTAAGTTGGGAAACCAAGATTTGGGCAATACGGAGGACAATGTCATCGAAGTCTGAGCACGAGCACACAAGAATGGGGATTCTGGTCATAATTAAGTTTAATTCAATTGAGTACAAACCAAGATATTAATATGATAAGAAAGATAATCAAGTCGATTTGGTCGTGGTTAAGGGAGCTAGGATTCAATGATATTGAAAACCTTTTAGAGAAAAACATGAAAGGATTTCATACGAAGGTCAGTTAATCATCTCTCTCTAACATTATCAGTTTACCATTTGCTAATCATATTTTCTCACAAATCCTAATATAAAATCAACCGTTATATGTCTACCCTCAAAAATTTTATAATCTTCAGTCATCTAAACTTTTACCATGATCACCATAGACAAAATTTCAAACTTCTAAAATATTTTCCATGAGACATACCCCTCCTTTTTAGGAATCACTACTTATTCATTTAATCAAATTTTAAATTCCTTCGCTTCGTTCTAAATTAGATCTGAAACATCTAAATCCAGTTTATAAAATCCTTGTACTTGTTTAAGTTAAGCCTCATATTTATTCAACCCTAATACCACCAAGTCATACAAAATTTATTCTCGTTTTATAAATCAACCTTCATATTTCCTTCATGTTTATCTTCAAATATTATCCTTTTTAAATTCCACAATTTCTCCTAATCATCAAAAATAATTTCTATAACGTAAAATCCTTGTGTTCTCTTTGTCTCTAGTCACCCTCTCAAATATCTGGTTCAACTTCACCTAATCATAGAATACAATAAAATTCTCATTTCCATCTCTAAATTTCTACATAGCCTTGTAATAGTTCCCAAGAATCAGTAACCAAGATTTTCTAAGTCCTCAAAACTTGGTTGACCTCTGATATCCTCATTAGTTTTGAAATACATCCATGAATTATCCATAACCAACTTTCTGTGATTGTTTCTAAATTGATAACATTTATCCCTCGATTTTATTTTAAACCTTTACCACATCTCCATTTCGAATTTTTCACATTTGACATCCCACATTTTAATTCCTACAAAATTATCACATGATAACCAATTACGTCATTTCCATACTAGATGATTTACGTCACTTCTTCAACATTTCTCAGGCAAAATGGTATGAAGGTTCAAGAGTTTTCAAGGTATAGCTGACAGAATTATATACGAGACAGGGAATTGATGTAATCATGATAGTTGTATATGACAAGGAATGATGGAAATAAAATATTGGCAGAAAAGAAATGGTAATAAAACCTGTGCTGCTTATCCGTTTTAAAAGAGGAAACCATTTTGAAACCCAGAACTAAAATATAAATCCCAAGATAAGTCTAGCGAAATCATCGATTCATTAAGAAGAATTTCATGGTAAGAAGTTACACAAGGTTTCCAAAAATAGCTAAAGCTACATCCTAAGTAAATAAAGAGAAACAAAACAAACAAAACAACAATAATTCTTTTCTTTCTTTTTGACTGAAGCAAAAGTCGCAAAAACATGTTCGAAAATATTTAAGGTACAATCTGATAATCATATGCGTCTATCCAAAATCATGGTACTCTAAATTCTCGTCATACTAGTAAGCAAGGCTACGATAATCACAGAGCCCTTGACTTATGCACATATATCTAGAATCATGGTATTTAACACTTTCGCGATGCCGCTAGCTTGGCTGCAAAAACCTTAAATTCCCACACCCGAGAAATATATCCAGAGTCAGACTATATGTCCTCACCATGCTGGCTAATGTGACTATAGAAGACTAGATTTCATAACATAGATGACCTAGCCCATATAATTTCATCTTGCCAAAAATTAAATTAAATCAATAATGAATACTCAAAAATCAAATCAAATTTATTAACGAACATCAAAATTCAAAAATGAACAAAATCCATCAAAATACAAACTCGAATGCAACAGCTATCATCAAAATTCAAAATTCGACAATCTTCCATCAAAATTAATAAATACAAACTCAAATTCAACAATAACCCATTTAAAAATCAAATTCAACAACAGAAAATAAAGATAAAACAAATCAAGGAAAAAAAAATTCAAATCGAAGTTAAATAAGATTCTCCAGGGTCGTCCCAGGAATCTCTCAAGGGTTCCTAACTGTGAATGAGTATCTTCAAAATATATCCTATTCCTAGTGCAGGCTGTAGTGGTACTCAAGTTCGAATACCACTACACTTTTAGTCTCGACCTGCATGGGCCACCACTAAAAATGTGTCACGACCCGCACCCTAGAGTTAGGGCACGAGAACGTAACGACGCCCAGCCTACGCCGCAGTGTCGGCGGTAGAACGCTGTCCTAGGTCACAACATCTAACAATATAAAGCTAAGCAGTTTATACTCCCCGAATGGGGGTGACATAGTAGATACAAACTCAATCACATCTAAGGTAGAGCATGATAAAGAAGATAGATAAAACATGAAATCCAAAATAAATACAGGAGATAGAAGTCTAAGTGTCTAAGATACATGAACCCAGAAGTACATCTCAAAACTCAAATAAAGATACAGTAATCCACAAAGTAAATACAACTCCAGACAAAATGAAATAACTACCTAACAACCTCTACTGTGTCTCCTCTAGGCTAGCAGGCACCTCCAGGCTATCTGTAAAATTTATCAACATGTCCAGTCAGGACTGGAGCGAGCACAGTACATCTCAACAGATCATAGCAGGTTAGAAAACATATAACATGCAGTAAAGTAAGATACATGTACTGAAGAAAAATAGTATGTAAATAGGAAGAGCTGTAATAGAAATATCTACTATACATAGAGAACTAGAGTGACTAGTGAGTCAGAGTACAATATGGACATGTAAATGGCATAGGAGATTCTGATAAGACACTAAGGATGAGATTCTGATAAGAAACTATTGGTGTATTATTCACATGCCCAATTCTACTCCCCCGTACCCCAATTAATACACAAGGATCTATACAGGTTATGTTATTGTACAAGATATCACATGGGGGCCCATATAGGGTGCACGTGATAGTATACATGGGGGCTCCGTGAACCTGAGAGTACAAAGTTCACCGGAGTGCACATGTAAATGAAAGCACAGGAGTACACGATGTAAGTAAAATGCACAAGCACAATATACTCGATGCTCCCGAGGGGGATAACATCGCATGTAGAGATCCATATAGTACCAATCCGTATGACCAACGTGACAGTACAAGTAAAGTAATCTACTGCAGGTAATAATTCTAAGCAGGATATGAAATGATCAGAGAATATACTCGCCTCGATTGGTTGGAGTCGACGTGCGTGACACGAACGTGTCGACACGAGGTAGGTACCATGCTAAGCTCCATAGAGGGTCCCAGACGACGACACGGGCAGTCCCAATGAGTCCAAAGTAGTCCAAATAGCCTAGTTCGGTATATGCAAGTCTAAAATCAGGGTTTGGTACACTAATCAAATCAAGAATAGAAAATGACTATCAAAATCACGACTTATGATTTTAGAAAAATAGTATAATAAATAAATATAATAAATATTTGGAAATCCTTATAAAGATCAAAATATATCTGCGTTAATCAGCATATTTGATAACATTTCAAAACTCAGCAAATCCTTTCTGTACCAATATTCCAATTTTGATAAATATGAATTTAGGGAAAAAGATTAACTATGCAGAAATTATCCAAAATTGTTTATAATAATTTAGGAAAAAATAGATTTTGTATTAATCGAGATATTTTGCTATTATTTAATAATAATGGGAAAAACATTCTAGTATCAATATATTTTAAGAATATTTTAGTAAAGCCTACTCTTCGAGCAAAAGCACTAAATGAATAATTAAACTATTAATATTTTAGAAGTATTATTATATATTTAGAAACTAATTAATTAAACTCTAAACAAATAACTGATGACTATAACTTAACATATTAAACAATAATATTAGTAATAAAATAATATTAAATATCTATCATTACTACACATTGTTATACACTAAATACATAACTATCCTAAAAATGTTATATTAACAATTATATAAACTATATATATATAATTAACAATTAATAAACTAATATAATAACTAATATCATTTAAGTTAATAACTAATACAAATAATTTAATAACTAATATAATAACTATAACTAATATAATTATAAAGGGGGGGGGGGCTCTGTCCCCTTCCAAACAAACAGAACCAAAAAAAGGGTGGGTTTGGAGTGGCTCACGAGCGGGGGGAGGGGGGTGGCTCTCGGCGAGCTGGGTGGCAGAGCGCAGGTGCGCCTGGCGGAGCGGCGGCTCACAGGGCGGAGGAACCGGACGGAAGTCGACAGCCCCGTCAGGGCTCGAGCGCGGGTTGCGCTAGTTGGCGGAGGAGCCGGACTCGAGCGGCTAGGTGCGGCGGACGGAGAGCTCACGTGGCGGCACGAGCTCGGCCAGGGCGGAGAGGCGGAGTCTCCGGTGAGGTCCATCTCTCTCTCTCTCTCTCTCTATGGTTTGGTGGTTGATGGTGTTGGTGGCGGTGGTTGATGGTGTTGGTGGCGGTGGTTCTGATGGTGTTGGTGGCGGTGGTGATGTTGGATCTGATGGCGGCGGTGATGTGTGGGGACGACGGCGGTGGATCTGATGAATGGCGGCGGCGTGGTGAACAGAGGTGGTGGTGGCCGGTTGCAGGAGGCCGGGATGGCGGCGGTGTTGGTTCCCTGATGGTGGCAGTGGTGCTTATGGTGGTGGCAGTGGTGGTCGGGGGTGGTGGTGTTGCCGGAGTGGCGTCGAGAACGGCCTGCGGTGGTGGTCGGGATGGGCAGCCGGGAATGGACAGGGAGGGTGGTCGGGCTGGAACAGTAGGGTGGCGGATAGGTTAGAAAATTAGGTTAGGAATTCTAGGTTTTGGGATTGGATGTAAAAACATTGGAAAGGGCGTCTATTTATAGGATACAAAGGGAACCCTAAGAAAATGTACATGTAATAGAATTAGGAAAATCATAGTGGAAAACTAACGCTAATCACTAACTGCTAACCACTAACATTTACTATCTGCCAATTTATTTGTACTAAAATAAATATTAGTTATAAATTAGTAATTAAATTACTAGTTAATACCAATCTAATAAATGGCTAATTACAATTTAGCCGAGATTTTTAAAGGCATAAATAATAATAATTTATTTACTAGTTATTTAAACATATATAACAGTCATTTAGTTACTAACTAATATATTTGAAATTCCGAAATTCAATAACCGTTCTTTCCATAGAGAAAAATAATTAAAACTTATTGATTCAAGAAAATGATGGAGAAATTCCAATAGGGCAAAATCGCCTAAAATAGTAAACCAAAGCCAACAAGGAACGATAGCAATCACGGTCAAATCATTTTCCCAAAAATTACAAATTGCACGTTTTTCGAGATTTAGAAAAATTCAAAGTTTTGAAAAATACGAAATAAAATACAAATTTTCGAAATATCCAAGAATTCAATTTACGGAGGTTATACAGGTTGAGGCCGGCGAGCCTTCTTTCGGTCCGCTATCCAGAGTTGCTCCTCTGATTCCTGCTATGACGCCGCAGGTGCTAGCGGATGCAGATGAATATGTGAAGTTCATCATCGAGGCGGTGTATAAAATGCTGCAGTGGGGCGTATCGGCCGTGATGGATACAAATGGGAGCTTTGCAACGGCAAAAACTCTGGTACTGCCTCATATCAATCTGATACGTTTCCACCAGGGCCATGATCATATGGCCGACATTTTGGAGGCCTCGGTGGCCGAGTTGGACCAGCGGCTTTCCGAGTTTCAGTGTATTCAGCGAAATGATCTCTCCGTCCTGATGGACGCAGAAAAGGAGAAGTTGATCGCTGAGACTGAGTCCTCTTATCAGGCCACCGTGAGTGTCTGGGAACGCGAAGTGGCTGAGACTGAAGCTGCAGTGGAGCGGTTGTCTCAGTCCACGCAGGAGAAGGTGGAGTTGCGAGCTGTGTCGGACACTAGTATCGCGGAGGTTGATGCCCAGATTCGCCGCCTTGAGGACCAGCGGGCCCGACTCCTATTAGATGCTGAGCGTGTCCAGGCTGAACATGTAGCATTTAAGAAGGAGAAAGCAGCTTTCACCCACCGGGCTCTTATCCTGGCTCAACAGCGGCAACAGTTGGATGAGAAGCATGAGGATGACACTTCTCCTAAGGCCATAGAAGCGATGCGTCAAGAAGCTGAATGCCGGGTCCTGGCGATTGTGGAGACTCGAGCGACAGACTTGAGGCATCGGATTGAAGAGCTTTCGGCCAACCCCGGAGATGTTTAGGGATCGTAGTCTTTTCTTTTTTGTGTATTTACAACTCTTGCTGGGGGGTGTAATCCTCTACTCTCTTCTTTTTTTTGAAAATAAAGAATACAAAGTTTTTGTGGTGTGTTCATTTCTGCTGTCTTGAACTTGATGATTTGTGTGAACCTATTATCTTTTGCGCACCTTGGTTTTTAGGTACAGATAATAAGTTTAAGAGAACCAACATGTTTGCTCAGAGGTGATATGGACATGGCAAATATGGGATTCAAAATGACGGAATCTTCCTACTCAGAGGTGTTATGGACGTGGTAGGAATGACTCTGGGGAATACACGGAACTACTCAGAGGTAATGTGGACGTGGAAGTTCGGCGATCAATGTTCGGCAACGCAGGGGTTGTCTGTACGGGATGTTTACTCAGAGGTAATGTGGACGTGGTAAACATGATGGGTAGCGTAGTCTTACGGAGTGTAAGATTCCACTTTGTAGGGTGTAGGGGAACAACTCAGAGGTAATATGGACGTGGTTGTCCTTCTACTGGAGGATGCCATGGAACAGCTGGGTTTCGGAAGCATATGATTTTGTGGAAGGGAATTGTATGTGAGCCCTGATGATTGGGTCCACTGATCCTTTGTAGAAGTACATGTCTGAAAGATGTCAAGAGTAGTACTTCTTTAGGAACTTGCCGTTGATGGACATCATGAACAAGTCCCTATTGGGTTTAGCGAGGCGGTAGGCACCGTTTGAGTATACCGTCTCTATGATGAAAGGTCCTTCCCACTTGGGCTCGAACTTTTCTGGTATCTTGTGAGTCGACACCATCGGCCTCCTGACTGCCAGAACCAGGTCGCCTACTTGGAAAGTCCTTTGCTTGACCTTCTTGTTGAAAGCCTGTGATATACGGGCTTGGTAGAGTTCAATGCGTTGTTGAGCTAGGAGACGCTTTTCGTCAAGTGCCTCCAGTTCTCGCAGACAACGACGTTGATTGTCCTCTTCTGTTAGTTGGTTTGTGATTGCTACGCGGAGTGAGGGTATCTGGATCTCGAGAGATAGTACCGCTTCGCTTCCGTAGACCAGGGAGAATGGTGTGTTTCCTGTCGGGGTCCGTACCGTTGTGCGGTAGGCCCAAAGGTATTCGCCGAGCTTTTCGTCCCAATCGCGTTTATTGGATGAGACAACTTTTTTGAGTAGCCTGATGATAGTCTTGTTGAACGCCTCGGCCAATCCGTTTGCTGCCGGATTGTAGGCGGTTGAGGCCACGTTTTGAATACGATTCTTGTCACAGAATCTGTTGAAAACATGGCTGATGAACTGAGGACCGTTATCGTGGATAATCCTCTGAGGTACCCCAAAACGGTAGATGACATGGTGCTTGATGAAGCTGATCACCCTAGAGCTCTTCACTTCCGCCAGTGGAACTGCTTCTGCCCATTTGGAGAAGTAGTCGGTGATGGCTAGGATGAAGTGGTGTCCCCTCGATGAAGGAGGGGTGATCGGTCCTACAATGTCCATGCCCCAAGCTTCGAAGGGCCAAGAGGCGACTGTAGGATGTAGTGGTTCTGACGGTGTATGGATGAGGTCTGCATGAAGCTGGCATGCATGGCACTTTTTAGCATAGTCGACAGCGTCAGCGGCCATGGTTGGCCAGTAGTAGCCCATGCGTCGCAGTCGATCCTGCAACTTAGGGCTAGGTTGATGGGCTCCGCAGGTTCCATCGTGAGCTTCTCGAAGGGGTTCGGCTGCTTCTTCGTTAGACAGACATCGCAGGAGAAGTCCATCGTAGGAGCGTCGGTACAGCATTTTAGTAGCAATATCGTAGTAGAATCGAAGGGAGCGCCTCCTGACTGAGATGGCTTCTTTCGGGTCTTCTGGGAGAATTCCGTAGACAGCAAAGTCGATAAACGGGAACCTCCAGTCTCAGACATTAACACCAGCACTTGTTGACATGGCATGGGCCACTCGTGAGCACAGGTTGTTTCTAGGACAGACGAAGTCTCGACCAACTACCATGACGTAGTGTTGAGTCCCGAGGGGTGATACTAATGAGGCTGCGAGGCCAGCCAGAGCATCAGCCTCCAGATTTTGTAAACGAGGTACATGTTCGATGAAGAACTTGGTGAAGGTTGAAATGATGTTCAATGCAACCTCATGGTAAGGAACCAGATCTTCATGGCGAACTTCGTATTGCCCTCTGACCTGGTTAACGACGAGTTTTGAGTCGTCGTAGGCTTCCAGATGATCCACCCCCAGCTGTTGCGCCAGCTGGAGTCCCATAATGAGAGCGTTGTACTCGGCAACATTGTTGGAGCACGGCTTCGAAAGGGAGTAGGCACGCTGGATGACCAGCTGATCGGGAGAGACCAAGACTACCCCCACACCTGCGATGATTTGGCCTTTGGGGCCAGTTCTTGACGCACCATCGAAAAACACCCGCCAGACGGAGCTTTCTTCGGTGACGTTTGATTCTTGGACCTCATCCGGGATGTCTTCATAGAGTCTGGAGGACTCCGGGATGGGGTGTACAGCTAAAAAGTCGGCCAGAGCCTGACCCTTGACGGCTTTTTGTGGAACGAACACCATGTTGTATGGTGTTAGCAGGATTGCCCACGTAGCTAGCCGAAAATTTAATGACCCTGGCTTCGTCATAAGAACTCTGAGTGGATTGACTCGGGAGATGACATGAATCGTCTGACACGAGGCATAATGGTGAGTCTTCTGGATGGCAAATACCAAGACCAAACACTCTTTTTCAACGGGGTTGTACCGGTGTTCGGCCCCGATCAGTGTTCTATTGAGGTAGTAGATAGCTTGCTCATAGCCTGTGTCGCTGTTCTGAGCAAGCAGAGCGCCGAAGGAATGATCCATGGCACGGACGTAGAGGAGAAATGGTTTGCCGACGACGGGTGCCACCAGGACTGGCGGGCTCGTTAAGTAAGCTTTGATGTCGTCGAAAGCTTTTTGGCATTCCTCTGTCCAGACATAAGAGACTCCCTTCTTCACGAGAAGGGTTGATATTTTCCGGAAGGGTTTGCTATAAACCTCCGGATGTATGCCAGACGCCCCTGCAGGCCTCGAAGTTCTCGGAGGTTCTTCGGAGGGTCCATGTCGAGGATGGCTTTGGTCTTCTCGGGGTCGACATGAATGCCTTTTACCGTAATAATGAAGCCCAAGAACTTTCTGCTAGAAACCCCTAGGAAGGATTTAGCGGGGTTCATCTTGAGTTGATGCGCTCGTATGAGATCCAAGACTGTCTTCAGGTCTTGTAGGTGATCACCTTTCAGACGGCTCTTGACTGCGATGTCGTCAATATAGCATTCAATTGTCTTGCGAAGATGCTGACGAAAAATGGTGCTCATAGCTCGTTGGTATGTGGCACCAGCGTTCTTCAAGCCGAAGGGCATCACTGTGTAGCAGAAAACCCCCTTCCGAGTCCTGAATGACGTGTGTTTTGCGTCATCGAGGAACATCTTGATCTGGTTGTAGCCCGAATACCCGTCCATGAAAGACATGCGTTCGAAGCCACATGTATTGTCGATCATCACGTCGGTGATTGGAAGAGAGAACTCGTCCTTCGGGCAAGCGGAGTTGAGATCCCTGAAGTCGATACAAACTCGTATCTTCTCATTCTTCTTGGTGATAGGGTCAACGTCGGCTACCCAATCCGGGTGTTGTTCTTCACGGATGAAGCCGCTGGTCAAGAGTTTGTCCACCTCCTGATTGATAGCGTTCATGATGTCAGGACGAAAGCGTCGCTGTTGTTGTTTGATAGGCTTGGAATCCGGTAAGATGTTGAGCCTATGCATCGCGATCTGAGGAGCAAGTCCCAGCATATCTTTGTAGCTCCAAGCGAAGACATCGATATATTCTTTAGCAAGCTGGATTAAAGATTCCCGATCTTCTCCTTTTAGGCTTTTGCTGATGAAGATGGGTTTAGAAGAAGATCCATCCCCAAGGTCGATCTACTCGACCTCGTCTTCGGTAGGGGGTTCGCGTAATTCAAAACGAGACTCCTACTGTTCTCCTAGGCGTTGAGCCCAGGGTTTTTCTTCAAAGAATTCTGGTGTTTGGTCTTCGCCTTCACCTTCTTGAGATTGTGCAGATGTCATGTTGGCTGATAGCACTCTCTTGAAGACTGAGCCGATACTGGCATCGGAATCCCAGATTGATACTTCAGATGAACGAGAATGTTCTACTTCTTCTGCCTCCGAACTCTCTGGAGTTGACGGTGGCGTGACATAGCCCACCCCCCGTCTAGTTCGATGATAGTAGTCCTGCGGCTTTCCTTTAGGTGTTGGAAGCCGGAGAGGAAGACGTCGACCCTTGCCGTAGTTTTGGTCTTTGTTGTTTTTTAGGTCGTAACCCATCTTTTGGATGAGGTACTTTACCTTATCCGTGTACCGATAGACTTGTATTCTGCAGGTATCTGGTTCTGGCTCGAGTGGCGGGAGGTCTTGATGACGCTCAACTTTGTCGAAGATGATGGATTCTTCGTCTCGACCCCGCAGTGGGACTACAAAACAGGCCCCTTGGGACGGGACTACTCGATTTACATGATGGACGGTCGTTATTTGTGTTTACAACGACCATAGAGCATTATCTAATGTATACATGGCATTCCAATATGGAAGACTAGAATAATTAAAAGACACTCCATTATTGATGAAACACGAGATTTTGTCCCGCAGAATTACATTGTCCAGAGAGGGTGCATCTACATCAGCAGAGATATATTCCCCTAGCTCTTCATCTGTAAGTACTGGAATTGGATCGGGAGAGTCTACCACAGCTTTGATCCTGGGGTCCGAGAGGGCTATATGGGCCTTCTCCGACAGCTTGGATGAGACAGATGGTTGCGGCGGCTTGCCCTTAAGACGCACCTTCAGTAATTGGTGCCTTCCCCTGTAGTTTTGCCACAAGGGGAGCCGATGTTTGAGGCGGCTTTCTCTTGAGCCGTATCTTCATGGGAGCTTCAATCGGTGTTCTATCTGGAGCATTTGGTGCTTTTCCAGGTAGCTTGATGCTCATGGGAGGCAACGTCTGAGGTGGCTTCCCTTTGAGTCGAATTTTTAGAGGAGCGACAGGAATCGTCTCGGGCTCCATGTCGGGCTCTGCTGCCGTTTCTGCTTCATCGTCAGCATCATTGGCTTCCTCCTCATCAGGTGATTTGTACAAGTTGGAATCCGTGAAGTAGGCTTCAACCCCCTTAAAAGGGTCAATATTCGCGAACTCCGTCCGGATGATGTCATTGGTGGACACGTATTTCATGCATTGGTGGAGTGTAGAAGGTACCACCATGTACTCATGCAGCCACGGACGACCCAGTAGGAGGTTGTAGTTGACGTCGACGTCCACGACATAGCAAGTGACCTCAGTTCTGAGGTTACCAATATGGCACTTCAGCAGTATTTTGCCCATCGGCTCACTTTTGCTAGCGTTGAAGCCACTGATTGTGGTGTTGGAGGGCGCCAGACGGTACATTGGGATTCCCAGTGTCGAGAGCAGCGTCTTCGGGATGATGCTGAGGGAAGACCCCGGATCGATCTGAATCTGCTTCACCTTGACAGAACCGCTGTATAATACAGCGGCCTGTTGTGTCGGTTGTGCTTGAGCAGCATGTCCTATTGGGTAAAGGTTATATTGGGGATAACCTCATCCGTACAATGACAGTGCACACATATAGTTGGAAGATCTTTAGGCTGCTTGACCTGACTGATGAAGGATTCAGCATCCTTCAGGGCTTCACAGAGAGCTTCGCGAATGTCCTTGGAAAGGCGAAGGAGCTCAAACAGAGATAGGCGGGCAGGAGTACTGGCAAGTTGTGCCAGTATGTCGAAGTTGTGGGGCTTGGCTAGCCCCGAAGCATTCTCCTTTCGCAGAGGCCTGTCGAAACGAACCTCTACATGCTTCTGCTTATTGGCTGCTGGGGGCTTAGATGGGCCCTTTTCCTGGGCAGCAGGGACGGTGCAAGGAGGCACCACCTCGACGGCAGCTTCGTCGGGTTGGGCGTTCTGTTGTGAACGCGTCTGTACAGGAAGAGCCACTTCTGCGGAGGAAGAGACCATACGGCAAGACTTGATCTTCCTGCCTTTGGTTTTGGAGGCAGAGCGTACCTCCGGTTGAGTAACCTCGGAGACGGGATCAGGGTGAACCCATAAGATCTCTTCCCGAGATGTAGTGAGCGGGGTGAGTCCACTCACGTTGTCACGAGTAGGTGGTAAGTTAACCACCTCCATCGTCGCCTTAGGGATGGGGACGATGCCGTCTTGTGTTGTAGTTGGTGGCAAGGTGCCGAACTGGAGTGACACCACGTTGGCCGAAACCGTCTTCTCCTCGTAGTCGACGGAGATAACATCCGCATTGATCATGCGCTGGATGTAGTTTTTGAGGACGTAGCAGTCCTTGGTTGGGTGTCCGACAAACCGATGGTAGTGACAGTACCTCGGATTGTCCACTTTCCCAACCTCGTCGGGGTGCTTTGCGTCCGACAATTTGATCTTGTCACCCTGCTTTAGTATCTCGAAGAGTTGTATGGTGTCTTCATCGTTGAAGGAATAAACCTCCTTTGTCCTTGGTACAAGTGGAGGCTTTTGAGTGGGTGCTGATGCACCTTTTGAGGCAATGACAGTCAATGCCTGTTTCCCCTTCGTCTCTCGTCCGGGGTTGTTGGCTGCAGGCCGTTTCCCCTTGTCCTCAAAGGCAGAGAAACTTACTCCCAGAAGGCGAGTATTGGACGCCTTCTTTTCTGCTGCTTCGGCTTCGATGATCAAGGAACTCCAGTCGGGAGGAGGAGTGGAGTTCAGCCAAAGTTTGACTGCAGGCAGCATGTTCATGTTACAGGAGGAGATAAGTACATATTCTGGCATGCCCGGGGGCAGTCTGAAGCAGGCCTGTCGGAAGCGTTCGATGAATACTCGAACTGTTTTCTTCTCCTTCTGGCGTATCTCTATGAGGGACGCCATTGTCATGTCCTTCCCGCCGTCGTAGAAACGGTCGAGGAAGAGACGCGTCAAGTCGTCGAAGGAAGATATGGAATTGTCGGGGAGGCTGCAGTACCAGTCGTACGCCACTCCTTTCAGAGCCCTGACAAATATGCTGGTAAGTAGTGCGTCCTCCTTCGGGAGATGTCCCGTTTGGGACTAGAAGTACGTCAGATAGCGACGCGAAGAGTCCTTCCCATCGTACGGCGTCAGAGTTTGTGGTTTATACTTAGGAGGATAGACCACTTTGTTCCATTCGAGGGGATAAGGTTGGGGGATGCCCATCTTTTGGCGCTCCTCTTGTCTATTTTTGGACTCAAAGCGCTCGCGCAAGTCCCTAATCATCTCCACCACGTCTTCCGTGGAACTGGGAGTCGGGAAAGGTGGTACAGCCTGGAGTTGAACATTTGATGGCTCCGACGTCCGAGGTGATTCGCGGCGATCCGTATCCAAGGATACCCGTTGAAGGGGTACACTTGATTCTCTATTGGCCCCTGGGTCAGGACCGGTAGAAGGTGCCACGACCAAAGCTGACCGTATCTCGAACACTGCTTGAGTCAGTGTTTGCATGGAGGCGGAGAGGGTTTTGAGCCCTCCCTCCAGAGTATCCATGCGCTGGACGAGGTTTGTTGGCTGCGCATCTGGCTCGGTATCACCCCCAGTCATGTATACTGTCATGACGCGGCTGGAGTCGGATGGATCAGTTGAGGCTTCACTCTCGGCCTCACTCTCCTGTAAAGGAGTTATTGCTCCCGGAGCTTTGTCTTGGCTACCCCCAGCTATGTTCTGCTAGACTTCTTCGTCTTCGAGACTCAGATCTGCAGGGGCTAGACTACCCCCAGCTATGTTTTGAATGACACCCTCGTCTTTGGGAGAAGTATCCGTAAGGGCCTGATTACCCCCAGTCCTGTCTTGAAGGACTTCTTCGTCTTCGAGACGCAGGTCCACAGGGACTAGGCTACCCCTAGCAACATCCGGTAGGTTGACTTCCATCCCAGTTGTGCTCTGTAGGGCATCTTCGTCTTCAGAAAGAGGATCAACAAAGGCTTAACTACCCCCAGCTTCCTCCAGGATCTTCCTTCTCCCCCGAGTGCCTTCAAACACTCCACAGGATGGAACAGTTGCCTTGGTTCTCCTCGGCTGACTTTTGGACGAGGTCGAGGAATGGCCGATCGCCTTTCGGATTGACGAGGAATTAGAGATCATGTTGCATGAAGCAACCTCTGGTTCCTCTTCAATTGACACTTTCTTGCCAAGGTGACGTCGGAGAGGTATTGGTGATTGCAGCCACTGGAACAACGACTGTCTTGGTGGCGGGACTGATGTTTTGCAACAATAGTTGATGGTGACTACAGCACAGGCGTGCCCTGTGAGGGGCGCATTGTGCTTGTCAGTCGACTCTCCTGACCGGTGTTTGTGAGTGATCACGTTACGCAGATCGTTGGAGGAGAGTGCCACCTTCGCACCCCCATCAGGCGCATTGCAAGGCCAAGCGTCGGGGTGGTTAAGTGAATGCTGCGCCCCCTGATCCAACACCAAACAGGTGCTCAGATCAGTAGTGGGGGAACAACATTTACAGTGACTTGAACGAACCTCAGACGTACAACTAGAGGAGGCACGGGAGTTCAAGACTACTGGGTTTGCATCGCTCGGCTTGGTTGCGAACGCAACAGATGCGCCCAAGCGAGACAAGCACTTTGAAGGTCGGCTCGTTTCTGGTGTAGAAGCACCTGAGTCGACCTTATACAGCTTACCATCAGCAGCGCGCATGATTGTGAGCGCATGCTTCTGGCTTGCTGCTGGCATAGCACGTTCGGGGCGTATGGCCCGTGCTGCCTTGGACTTCTTTGTACTAGCCCGCTGGGGCGCATAGTACTCAGAATCCAAATTCTCCTCGCCACTACAGCGAGTGAGTCTGTCAAAGACAGAGACCTTCTGTGGCGCATCGGAGGTGATGCGCGGGGCATTAGCTGCTCTCCTGCTCCGTCGATGCATCTTCCTCGCCTGAGAGGGAGATGGCTGGGGAATGTGGTCAGCCGTACGTTTCTCCGAGAGATACGCTGTACCGGTGGGCACATCTTGGTTGCTGATGACGTCAACAGGAAGGAAAGGCTGGATCGGCGCATCCCCTTCGGTGGTGGTGCCAGAGACGTCGACCTTGTACAGCCAGACTTGGCGAGTCTTCTTCGGCTTCGGCAGCCGCTTCGAAGGACTTGCGCTTTCTTCAGAGATGAACTCCTCATACGCCTATTGATTGAGGCGTACGACCAGCGTCTTGTGGAAGGACCCCACATTCACGTCGTCGGATTGCGACACAGCTTTCTCGGTGGAGGAGAAAGAGGCCCCCAGCAGAGTCACCAGCTTGTTTGCCATTAAAATCTTTTGATATAATTTCAATACAAACAGAACAGTGTTACAATGTAGGACTTAGACGTAGTCCTAGGAGTACACTTTTGTTTAATCTGGGTCCCTTGTGCCGATAGAGCGAGTGGTAATGCATTGACTCCGTTGAAGATCTGACGACGGTTATCAGTTCTCTGAAGGTCCGAGTTGCTCTGGGTGCTGGAGCTTGCGGAGAAAAAGAAGACGTTGAGTGTCTGTATCTGCCTCGGTGGTTGTGCGATGTCTCTGTCTGTCTATGTATGTTCGTGTGTGGAAGAAGGAAATGATCCCTCTATTTATAGTCTGCAGGTTGGCTGCTCATGCGCGCATATATAGGATGTACCTGGATGCGAGGACGCCACATGGTGATTGCTGATGGAGGCGGATGGACGATGTACCCTGATTGAGGAGTTGAATTCTTCATGCTACTGTTGTGGGCTGGCACGTAACAGGGGGGAGAATCTTTCTGTTGCTGAGATCTTAGGTGAATCGAGTCAAAGGACACGTGTCGTAGGCTCATGGCTCGGAGATCTCGGATTTGATGGAGAATGGTCTGGTAGGATGCACCTGGGATTGGGCACATAAAGGGACTTTGGCTCGTAACCTTTGGGAGTCACGAACCATTCGGGGCGCATGGCTTTTGAGGCGCATGCGAGGCTTCAGTTGTGACTTTACTTCTGTCTTTAGGGATCAGAGAAAAGTCTGAGGCACATGGCTTTTGAGGCGCATGCAGAGCTTTGGGCGCATGGCTGCGGAGGCGCATGCGAGATGGTTGGGCGGCCACGTGGTTGTAACCGTCGGAGGAAAGTAATGATGATGCTGACGTCGACGACGCTTCATTTTCTGAAAAAGCTGTCAACTGCAGTCTTCGGGGGACGTGCTGCCAACTCCTCTTAGCTTGTTATCAATACCCCAAGGTAGTTTCAACTGATACCAAGCCATACATGTGGACTTCAACATAAGGAAGGGAGTAAACTGATATAGGTGAGTTCATCTTAAGGTCTGAACACTCCCAAAGTGATAGGCAGTAGAGGGACTGATTTAAGTGGTATATGCCTCGAGCCCTCTCTCCTTGTCATTACACGCAGTGAACGACTGAACCTCAAAGGTGAGGACAGGGCAGTCTAATGAGGACTGACCCCATAGGACCCAGGAACTTTTAGTAAGAGTGAACATCAAAGGAGGAGGGAACTGCAACACAGTATGTTGACTGGTCCTTAGGATGCAGGACAACATGTTCTGGGGCTGGGCAACGTAGGTAATAGTGCTGACCTCTTATTAAGGATGAGTGCTTAACTGATCCTGCTACTCTAAGAGGCAAAGGCTCTTGTCCTAATCCTTCAATCCCCTGGTTTGGTCTATGGCCTGATACTCTGATACTCAGTTTCCCTTTCAACCCAGAATATAGGATTCATGTGAACATTGGACCAACAGTGCACCAGATATCCTCTGACCCCTGGTATGAGTCTTAATTTCCAGTCACCAATTTCTATGCATGTCTTTGAACTGAACCAAGGTTCAATCTCTATGGGCTGGTGGATTATCTGTCCACCTGTACTGCAATGAAAGACACGACCTGTCCTATTCCAATCTAACACTCTCCTACCTACATTGATGTAGTATATGGCAACAGAAAGAACATGAAGAACAGGTTACATACCTGATATTCCCACATAGCCATGAGTACTCGGGTCATTGTGTTCTGTACACAGCCCTGTCACCTGGCTAGTTCAGAGTAATTCTGATGATAAGGTCGAGATAGTGCTAGTTGTCAACCGGACACAATAATGATACACCTGATGTTTAGGTATCAGTGTGATGCCCGAAGTTGAACATGATATCAGGTGTCATACTTGCTACTAGGGATTAAGGGTGATGTCGAGTATTAAGTGTTTTGATATTAGATATACTCTCTGATGCTAGACTGCCCCTGGTTGATACCCTTTATTCCCAAGATACTGAAATCGTATCATTGACTCCCCGTGTTCAACACACGAATACGTCCTAAGCCCCTTACTCGGCATTTCTCCGAGCACCTACTCCTCCACCCTATTTTGATTAATAATAACCATTTGCAGATATAAGGGTAGGCTAATTCGAATGAATTAAAGGCATTGGTGGCGAGAATATTACCTGTCGAAGATTGGTTGTTCAACTCCTCAGTCTTCTTCGTTGTAGAGCAGGGAACGGCTTGGGGCAGGGAAATTAGGGTTTGTGGGAAGGGCGGATCAATCTCTGGTATATATATTCAGGATTTGATAGTATTAAGCTCTGATTCGGATTTTCTCTCCAGGATTTGATCACATCTCGTGTCTTCGAATCCAATTTGAATTCGAACAGCATTTACTGTCTTGAGTTTTAAACTAACCCTTTTTCAATTAGGACCCTTGTTCTTTTTTTGGGGTTTGCTCTGATCCGTTTAAACAGAAGTTTCAAATATAGGTTTTTTTTTGCATAAAAACCCTTAGCTGAAATCTAGTTGCAAGGAACCTCCATTCCTTTATTTGCTAATCAATTAATCATACAACACTAAATTCATTTACTTCTTAAAAGAAAAAGGATAATAATAATAATAATAATAATAATAATAATAATAATAATAATAATAATAATAATAATAATAAAAGGGAAAATTTTGGGCTAAGGGTTTACAGGACTTGATAGATCGAGTTGAGTCTTGCATGGTCATTGGACAACTTGCGCACATGGACAAAATTCTTCGAGCGATCCCGGGGCGCCGGGTTCTTGTCGGCCTAGGAGGAATTGCAGATATTGTACGGCCTTCATCGACGGTACGACTCGATTGAAGTGAACCGTTATAATATAGGCTGCGGGTCATTCGGTGGGAGCTCGTACCTCGCCACGCGAATGGTCAACATATGCAAAAGATCTAGGATAGCTTGATGTTGCTAGTAACCACTCATATAGATGTGTCGACAAGAGCGGCTATCCACGTGTATGCCTTTGGATTGCGTCGAGTACTAGCAGGTTACGAGTCGGGTTATCGAGTTATGCTTATTGCAAGCACTAACCGTGAGTCGACATGAGTTAGGTGTGCACAGTTGCATCACCATTCTGGAGCCTAAGAGTTGGCTATAGCAAGGACACGTGCTTCGGCATGAATGTGGCATCATCTCGAGTTAAGTCAGGAAGGGCCGTAAGGCAAGTTGGTTAAGTCGGGTTGATCCTTGGGAGGCACGGCCTCGATCTTAGGCACGATCATGTCTATCGGCACGACCAGTACGAGTTGTCCCCTTGACGTCGTTGGCACGAGAATGGTCAAGAAGCACATAGAACAAGTAAAGGTCTTGACACAACCGAGTTGCATAAGTTTCGACTTGGCGAGGCATTGCCTCGAATATATGGAAGTCACGAATAGAGTATAGCACGACCCTATTGTTGCATTGCCAAGTATAGGCCAAGACGTCTTTATCCTAAAATTGATCCTAAGAGAAGACTAGCAAGACAATCAAAAAGGGATTAAGTTGCACAAAGTAAAATAAACGTGTCGATTTTGTATGGGTGGGCGAGGAGCTCACTCCACCAGTACAGTTGAGTACTGTCACCGACACAGTTTTTATGTGCAGGCACAGGTAGAAGCTCGTGGCGCGGAGCCCCCTTGGATGCGTCGAGGCACGGAGTTCCTTGGCGATTCGAAGTGTGCGGCCGCATGGAGTCAAGACTTATATGGAACATAATGTATGGACATCGCCATCCTGCATAATCTGTCATTCGTCGTCTTGAAGTATTGTATCGAGAGATGAGAGAGAGCAGAGTGACATATAAAATGATAGAAAAGTGAGCTTGAGAGACTTGTAATCAGGACCTCGTGCCCCATTGTATTCTTATTGTTCAATATCAATAAGGAGCACCTTTGAATAACTTGTGTGTTGCTTCTAAATTTTTGCTGCATGTTTCAATATTTCGGCTTGGGACTTCTGTGCGACGACCCTATCGCAGCCGCTGTAATCGGCCGTTATGAAACTGCCTCGTACGAGCGCAATCTAGGCTTGTGCGACATCACGCCTTAGCGAAGACGATCGCTCCTACGGGTGCGGGGCGTGACATAATGGTATCAGAGCATGGCTTTACGCCCTTGGACTTCGAGTCGAATCTCTCAGTTTTGAAAGCTCGTCGTTGAAAAAGAAGTGCGCACTCTCTCTCAAATGTCCCACGACATGTCCATACAATAAGTCTAAATATCTTCAAAAGCTCGTACAATTGTTCACTCAAACGCATCGGTAGGCGATGGCCTTTGTGCCGAACGGTGTCAAACTTGAGTTAATAAAAAACACATGCTAAAGTTAGCAAGTCGCGTGCGTGCCTAAATGGTCCTACGTCGACATTAGAAAATGAGCGTGCAAACTCGGAGTATTTTTCGTACGGGATGGCTATGCACACGGCCTTTTGGCTAAGTTGTGCTGCGTGTCGTGCACCTAGACTTTATGATGCAAACGAATTACGAGCGATATCAAGTATCGCTCGGTCGAGAACGGAGATACACTTAGAGTGTATATCGATAGAAGCACTATCGAACTAATGCTTAGACGTACGCAAAAGATTGGTTTAGATTTTGAGGAATAGTGCGAACGACTTAGTACGTCGAGACGACGTGAGCGATTACGCTAGAGATTCGTCGAACGAATCTGAAAGATGTTTTAGCGAATAATACGAACGTGATTGTGGATTAAATCGGATGGCTCGAATCCTGAGTGGTGTATGGTTTGTCTTGAAAATCATTCGAGCAAAAATTGAGGATTAGAAATAACAACGAGTATGTCGACGAGGCGATGCGATCGTACAAACCCTTAGAACGCATCACACTTAGTTGGTCGTGACTTTGAATGTCCCGAATGAGATGTCATTTGACAACTTTTGAATGGGGAACACGAGTTAGGAAACGATTCAGAACGATGAATAAAAGTGAATGTCTTGATCGAGAAAACCTAGAGGATCGCACTTATGATTTCGGATTTGGTCGAATAGAATTGTTGTATGCCCCCTGAATTATCGGGATTTATTTTCGAATTTCCTAAATAATTTATTCTTGATAATTAATTTTGATCATTAAATGCTCTTTACCATGACTTGAAATTCTAGAGCATCAGGGATGCCAGTATCTGGAAACTTCCTTCTTGAAGTTTGTAGTAGACGAGATTATCTTTATATTGATATTTCGTGTCCCACTCGAACTTGGTTCCTTGTGCTCCATTTGCTTCGGGCAACTTTCAGGTCAATTTAGACCAATTTATCGTCTGTCGCAATTTGTGATTTAATTTCCAACTTAATTTTTGGGCCCGACATCGGTCCAATCCAGTCGACCCAATATATGGCCCTATCCTGTTTTGAGTCTACTATGCACGTGCCACTTGCGTGCCACCGAATTGATCTCCCTTGTGCTCCCATTTCATCCGTGATTTTAATTAGTTTAAATTATTATTTCAATTAAATCTTGGTCCCGAGCCTGTCCAAACTTGACCCAATACCCAACCCAAATTGGTGTAACCCCTGTCGTGACTACCCATATACCCCACTATTGTATTTGCCTTCTTTCCTACTCAAAATATCTATTCTCTCTCTATGTACATATATACACATATATACATATAATATATATACATATATATCTAAATCTTCCTCTCTCTCACCACACAAACACTCTCCCTCACCCATCACTATCACATCCCCTTCCCCCATGTACAATCGACTTCAACCCCCCTCTCTCAAATATCTCTCTCTCTATATTCACACTCTATTATATCATTCCCCCCCTCTCTCTCTTTATATTATAAACACACACACACTCACACACACAACTACTCATCTCTCTCTACTACACAGCCACTCCACCTCCCATGGCCGACCACACTCCACCACCACCATCATCCACTTCTTCTTCACTTCAACTCCACCACCATCATCCTCTCCTTCTTCACTTCAACTCTACCACCATCACCATTATCACCACCACCACCATCTTTTCCACCACCACAAACACCATCCCGCCGCCGTCGCCGCCACGGGCACCGCCGTCGCCACCCTGCCGTGCGCTACCGTGTGTGGCAGCAGCAGTAGCAAGGCGTAGCAGCAGCAGCAGCTGCAGTTGGCAACAGCGAGCACGCGCGGCAGAGCTGCCGGCCAACCGGCGAGCCCCCCTCGGCCGCACGTGAACCCCCGGCGAGCACCCCTTGGCCGCCTCCTGCCTCTCCGACGTGCCGTCTAGGCGATCCGTACGTTTTGTACGAGATCCCGCCGTGACGCGCGCGGGAACGGAACACAGAATTCGGGCCCGAGTCAGCAACTTTGCGCACATTTTTCGAAAAATCTGACCGTTGGATCGACAATTTCTTTGCTCCTTCACAATCTCGGTATATCCATCTTCACTCTCCTCAATTTTTGTCCGTTAAGTTTGTTGTTGATACATTAAAACCGGCCACCAAGTTGACCGTTTAAATTGTATTATTTTTGGACAGTTTTACGGAGCCAACTTCGTCGGTTCGTATCTCCTCCATCGTAGCTCTGTCTGGCGTGTCACCAGTTCCTATGCGAAGCTGGTATAACCCTCTTCTTACCCCTCCAGTTTCGTTTCATTATGAGTATGTTTGATTGGTTGAATTCAACGCCAAAGTTGGCCGTCCGAATTCGTAATTTCCAATATTGTAAAATTCTATTTTTGAACCCGGGGATCCGGATTCAATTTCTGACACCACCAAAAGATTCGTGGCGTCGTTCTGGCACGTTTTCATATAAAGTTTGTTAGATTTGGAGAACGTGGGCCCTGACACGTATTTCGGTGCAAAGTAGGCCCCACAGTCCTGGTCAACGGGACTTTTTGACACCGGCTCATCGGAATTCAATTCCGGATATACCGTTGAGTTCGTATCGTCATTCTGGACTCGTTGACATATAATTTGCTAGGTTTTAGGGGACATTGGTTTCGGCACGCATTTCGGTACAAGTCGGATACCAATATCTGGGTCAACGGATTATTTTGAAATCGGCTCATCGGAATCCAATTCCAGATATACCGTTGAGTTCGTATCGTCATTCTGGACTCGTTGACATATAAGTTGCTGAGTTTTGAGGACATTGGCTCTGACACGCTTTTCCGTGCAAATCAGAATTTTAATGTCCTGGTCAACGGACCAATTTGAGATCGGGTCAACAGAATCCAATTCTGGATATACCATTGGATTCGTATCGTCATTCTGGATTCGTGGACATATAATTTGTTAGGTTTGGTAGACTAGTATTCTTGCATGTTTTTCGGTGCAAACGGGTCCGATACGGACACCGTTTTGACCCAAAATTATCTTTTTGTCCATGTGTCCAAATTGGACTAATGGATTGGCTATCCTAGCTGATTTAACCATTCTGGACACGTTGGTGATATTTGTTTTATCATCCGACAATGTTTGTAGATATTTCTCTGTGTATTACCTTTATTATAATTAATTCTTATTAAGTTTATATTTCGGAAGTAGTACAACGGAACTGAGATCAGTCGATTTCGGTGATCTCACATTGCTGAAATTGGCAAGATGATCATGTGGATTATTGTGATAAGATGATTAACCTTAACGTTGATTATCTTATCTCGATTTACGTGTCGTAGGTTTTGATGTACGAATAACGAGGTACAACTTGATATTTTAATTCTTAATTTAGAGTGACCATGTTTGACCAAGATATATGGTATCTTGGTTGGTAATATTAGGAATAGTATGCTTAGGCAAGTTTTGACCTTGGTTGACAAAGTTTGACTGCTTTGACCAAAAGTCAACTATCAGTCAACACTTGGCCTAGAAATGTCCAGAGTTGACCAAAGTTGACCAGTTGACCAAAAGACCATTGTAAGTTAACCTTTGACCTAGTTCGACCTAGTTGACTTGGTTTGACTTCTTGTGACCTAGTTTGACCTAGTGTGACTCAATGTGACCTAGTTTGACTTAGTTGACTGAGACTGACCTAGATTACGTAGCTTATACTATAGAATCAAGCCTAACACTGTTGAACCCTAATTAGCTTATATGTATCTTATCTTTAGGTCTGTGGCATCACTCTGAACATCGACCCCATTTGACAGTTCAGGACCGCAGGCGAGTACATTCACTGATAGTTTTCATTGTCTTGATATCTGCTATATCCGATTCAGTTGGAGTGTCTTACTCGATTACCAGTCACGATAGTTCACGGACTAGTATACGTTGGATCATGACATGAGATGTTGTTCCTGGATTTTCTTGGTATATAAGTACATTTCCTGTCTTGTTCCCTGTACTTGTATAGACACCGATTTCTGAGAGGGAGTAGCTATCCTCTTAGGGAATCCCGTGTCATGACGTGTCATGTCCAGGTCCATTATACTATTCGGGGATGGGGAATTATTAGGGGCTATGTGATCCAAGCCACCCTGTCACTATATTCTTGTGCTCGTGCCACTCTCACCTCACGTAGGGTGTAGCGAGATCCTATTTACCTTGTGCTCGTTATCCAGGTTGGCCGACATGACTTTCCGTTGAGGTCACTGCGGATTGCCGGGCCAAGTGGATAGCCTGTCCTGTCACTTATCCCAAGCCGATCACATAACGCTCTAATAATTCAAGGCACATTTTACATTTACTTTATCTTATCTTATATTCTGCTATGTTCTACATTCAGTACTTTCTCACTATGCTATGATATACAGTTACTCACATGTTTTACATGCCCTTACATTGTACCTTGATGGGAGACTAAGTTCTGCTCGGGAGAAGGGTTACAACCCCTGTCCTTGTTTGGTTTAAGGGTTGTAACTCAGCTTCCGAACGGTTCCCAAGTCTTTCTATATCTTTGTCTTGTATTTCATTATACTGTCTCTTATAGAATTTGTTAATTCACATGGGACTGCTGTTAGTGTTTGTACTTGCTCATTTTCCTGACAGGATACCGTTGATAATATTTTAGCAGTTGTTATACCATTATTGGACTTCATGATGTTGCTAGCTGAGGTGGATCTCACTATTCTTCTATGTGAATTGCCTGGTAGTTATCCTTAGTTTGTCTTATTTTTTCTTCCTTATTTTTCTGTCTTATGATTCCTTCTAGTAGTTTCTAGTTGTTCTTGTGCCTTAGTTATCTTTCCTGTCTTATCTTCTTTAGATGTTGGGTTGTGATTGAGTATATTTGTAGTTCATGGACCTTCTAGATGTAGTGTATATTTATTGGGTACTAGACAGCGTTCTACCGCCGATACTGCGGCGTAGGTTGGGCGTGGCCCACGTATTCGTATTCGTATATCCGGGTGCGGGTCGTGACAATTGTGGTATATTCAATTTGGACAATAGCATCAGTTGTACGACTCGAAGTTCGTTGCAAAGGAAGATCGTCAGGTTACGTACATCATCGATGGTATTGAGGCGTATCAAAGATCGATGTACGATAACTCGGGGGTACTCTGATTCGAGGAACGATGATCGTGTAAAATATCATTGTTCCGATGGATGCTATACTCGGGATGTTGAAATGTGTCGAAGAAAAGATAGACTTGGCTCGAGGATTTTCTAGTTGAACGAATGACGATCGGACTATCGAATTGAGATCTTGGCTCGGAGAAAAATAAAATATTTGGATTTGCTTCGTCGACAACCACAACGTTGACGTTCTTGTCTTATGCGAGTACAACACCAGCCTCGCACATGCATCACACCGATTAGGGCGATCACTCCGCGTGAGCACTGGTATGGTGATTCATACAGCGGGGGTGATCGAACTTGCATGGCATGGCAATTTGATTGCTTCGACTTATGGTTTGACGCGAAGGTGGACTCGAGAATGACTCAGTGTGCTTGACAATTGAACTCGAGGATTGAGTAGGTGTAATCCGCGTATCGAGAATGAATTAGTCTAGACCCAAGCAAAAAGGTTACGCTCCAATAAGGACGATTATCCTGCGAGAACATGGCATGGTGATTCATGTCCAACGTAGATAATCGAACTTGCGTGAGATTGGGACATGAAAAATTATTGTGCTAAACGACTTCGTGATCAAATACATGAATTGGTTAGAATTGGTGATTTGAACAAATTTGAATATGTGTAACGAGTACCTTGATACGAATTAGGTGATCATGCTCGATATTTAGAAATCTGAATGACACGAGCTTGGGTAGAAAACCTTGTATTATCGACCTTGATTTGACCCTAGGATTGGGGTCAGTATTGGCATTATTGTTGGGGAACTATAATTCCAATCCTGACATTGACTTAGCCTTGTGAAATGGCCTAGCGGTTAGGCGAGACGCCTTGTTTCAAGAATTGGCATTGGAAAGATTGATCTTGAGGATTGGTATAGATGGATAGAGCGAATCAAGAATATAGAAATATCCCACACTAGATTCGGCTGACATGCATATATTTTAGGGACGCCTGAATATGTGCATAATGCGACTCGAGTGAGAATGACGAATCGTTTATCATGCGGCTTGGCTGAAATGCATGTATTTTGGGGACGCCTGGAATGCGTGCACGATCCAACCAAGTGATACGTTGAATTTAAGTAAGACTTGAGGAATGGAAGAGTGTCGAGGATTTGAAATCGTGTTAAAAGAAAGATTGATAATAGTGTGAGCATAGCTCGGAATCGAAGAAACGTGTAGGCGGAGTGTGTATGAGAGTCCTTGGATCAAAGTGGTCCTAAAGTAAGTACTCAGTTTGTTTCGAGGACGAAACTTTTTTTGAGTGGTGTATGTTGTAGTGCCCCATCCTGCTCGGTCAATCGGAGGAATCGAAACGTGAAGGCGTTCGAACTTAGCCTTGCAACGGCTGCTCGAAGACTCGCTCGATCGAGGCGACTCCTCGCTCAGGTGGGATAGTTTCGATGAACTTGCCTCATCTTAGCCTTCACATAATAAATCTCATGTTTACAACTTGCATAAGTTAGGCTTGATAATAGGGGTGTAAACGGGTCGGACGGACACGGACAGTCCACTGTCCGTGTTCGGTCCGAAAATAAAAATGAGTTCGGACGGATGGACACGGACAGTCCACTGTTCGAATTCGGGCCGGACGAACACGGACAACCACTGTTCGTTAATTCAATCGGACAGTCCGCGAACAAATTAAATATATTATCAAAAGCTATTATTTTATCAAGATTACTTATAGTTGCTAAAAAAATCAAGTTGAAAGAAAATATAATGGAAGGTTATAGAATACAACAAACAATGGTAAAGGTTAATGAAAATCGAGACCGGACAACAACAAATTGATGCAAAACCAAAATGATATGACATAATTGATGAAAAACCAAAAGGAGTTTCCACTATCGGACGGTCCGCGGACAAATTCGGACCGGACATGGATATGACCGTGTCCATGTCCGATTTTTAAACGGACCAAAAAATATGTCCAAGTTTTGTTCGTTAATCAATCGGACGGCCCGCGGTCGAACCATTTATCGAGCCGGACACGTACGGACAACGGACTACTTTGTCCATTTTACACCCCTACTTGATAATAAAAGAGACGCATCCACATAGCTAAGGGAATAATTCTGACGGGTCAAAATGTGTTAGAATATGGAAAAAGGACCCACGGTCTTCTTAGAAGTCGGCTCAGCGTGCTTTCAAAATGACCCTCGGTCCTTCGTCCCATGGCTTGGGAGAAGAAAGTTGGCCTAGTTTCTAAGTTGCCACAATACTCGAATTAGCCTAAGTCATAGACGTCGCCGGCGTGAATGCATGATAAACCATGCACGGTCCCGTCGTCCAAGGCTTGGCATAGCCTTCGCCTGTCCCATGGTTTAAGTCGTATTGCACGGCTTGTGGCTTAAGTCTAGGCACCTAAGAACTTGATTGTTCAATTCGAACGCATGCACGGCACGTTCTCTCGATGCGAAGCTCGACGCAGCCTTTGCTCGTCAAGTCCTTACACAATTAAGTTAGGTAAAGTTATGTCGGTCGATCTAAGTTATTTCTTGCACTATCCCGCTCTATCTGCGGTTTTCAAGACGCATAGTCCCTCGAGAACAAGGCTCGTCATATAAATTATGTGACTTGAGCGATAGCGTCGCCTAGAGAACAAGGTCTGTCTAAGGTACGAGCTATGGTTGGTTTAGTAAAAAGTATGCCACGGATAAAGGAAGTCCAGCGACTGGTTGTCGCCGAGATCGGTCCCGCTACTTGGGAGTCTCGATAAGTCTCGGTAAGTGAGCACGCGAGATCGATCGCGCTACTTGGGAGTCTCAATAAGGAAAAGTTACGAGATCGGTTCCGCTACTTGGGAGTCTCGCTAAGTCTCGATAAGGAAGCGCGCGAGATCGGTCCCGCTACTTGGGAGTCTCGATAAGGAAAAGTCACGAGATCGGTCCCGCTACTTGGAAGTCTCGCTAAGTCTTGATAAGGAAGCACACGAGATCGGTCCCGCTACTTGAGAGTCTCGCTAAGTCTCGATAAGGAAGCACACGAGATCGGTCCTGCTACTTGGGAGTCTCGATAAGTCTCGTCCACGAGATCGGTCCCGCTACTTGGGACTCTCGCTAAGTCTCGATAAGGAAGCACACGAGATCGGTCCCGCTACTTGGGTGTCTCGATAAGAAAGTACAGGAGATCGGTCCCGCTACTTGGAAGTCTCGATAGAAAGTTCGAAAGCATGGCCATGGTTAAGGAAGGACTTGATAGATCGAGTTGAGTCTTGCATGGTCATTGGACAACTTGCGCACAAGGGCAAAATTCCTCGAGCGATCCCGGGGTGCCGGGTTCGTGTCGGCCTAGGAGGAATTGTAGATATTGTATGGCCTTCATCGACGGTACGACTCAATTGAAGTAAATCGTTACAATATAGGCTACGGGTCATTCAGTGGAAGCTCGTACCTCGCCACGCGAATGGTCACCGTATGTAAAAGATCCAGGATAGCTTGACATTGCTAGTGACCACTCATATAGATGTGTCGGCAAGAGCGGCTATCCGCGTGTATGCCTTTGGATTGCGTCGAGTACTAGCAGGTTACGAGTCGGGTTATCGAGTTATGCTTATTGCAAGCACTAACCTTGGGTCGGCACGAGTTAGGTGTGCACGGTTGTATCACCATTCTGGAGCCTAAGCGTTGGCTATAGCAAGGACACGTGCTTCGGCTTGAATGTGGTGTCATCTCGAGTTAAGTCAGGAAGGGCCGTAAGGCAAGTTGGTTTAGTCGGGTTGATCCTTGGGAGACACGGCCTCGGTCTTAGGCACGATCATATCTATCGGAACGACCAGCACGAGTCGTCCCCTTGACGTCGTTGGCACGAGAATGGTCGAGAAGCACATAGAACAAGTAAAGGTCTTGGCACGGCCGAGTTGCATAAGTTTCTACTCGGCGAGGCACTGCCTCGAATATATGGAAGTCACGAATAGAGTTTAGCATGACCCTGTTGTTGTGTTGCTAAGTATAGGCCAAGAGTCTTTGTCTCACTCCATCAGTACAGTTGAGTACTGACACCCACACAGTTTTCATGTGAAGGCACAGGTTGAAGCTCGTGGCGCGGAGCCCCCTTGGATGCGTCGAGGCACAGAGTTCCTTGGAGATTCGAAGCATGCGGCCGCATGGAGTCAAGACATACGAACATAATGTATGGACATCGCCATCCTGCAGAATCTGCCATTCGTCGCCTTGAAGCATTGTATCGAGAGATGAGAGAGAGCAGAGTGACTTGTAAAATGAGAAAAAAAGTGAGCTTGAGAGACTTGTAATCAGGGCCTTGCGCCGATTGTAATCTCATTGTTCAATATCAATAAAGAGCACTTTTGAATAACTTATGTGTTGCTTCTAAATTTTTGCTGCATGTTTCAACATTTCTGCTTGGAACTTCTGTGCGACGACCTTGTCGCAGCCGCTGTAATCGGCCGTTATGAAACTGCCTTGCACGAGCGCAATCTAAGCTTGTGCGGCATCACGCCTTAGCGAGGACGATCGCTCCTATGGGAGCGAGGCGTGACAGGGGCGGCAGGGGCCGGTGGTGGTGGGGGTGGGGGTCGCTGGTTGGGGGGGTTGTTTCGGGTCGGGCCTGCGGGGTGCGCGGTGGGAAGGGGGCGACGGGGGCCGGTGGTGGTGGTGGGGTCGCTAAGGGGTGGGGGTGTTCGGGTCGGTGCGGCGGAGGGCGACGAGGGTTGGTGGTGGTGGGGGTGGGGGTCGCTTGGGGGGGCTATGTGAAACCCGTAATTTTTAGTTCATTATTTAAATTAGTTAATTAATTGAATCCTGGAATTTTTGTCAAAAATTGTATATTTTTAATTAATTAAATATTATGATTAGAATTTATTCTAGTTAGGTTAAATCATATTTTATATTTAAATTAAACCTATAAATTAGGAAAAACCATATTTTGAAAAAAAAAATAAAGTATTATTCTCTGGAGTTTGATTTTGTCTCTGACTCGTCTAAGATCCGAACCCATTTTGGACCTTTTTATAAATTCTACTATGAAAAAAAAAGAGAAAAGAAAAGATATTTTTACATAATATATATGTGTTAAGTTTCCTTACTGTTAAAAACTAAGCCCTCTCTTAACTATCATTTATATTTCTCTTCCTCTCTCCTGGAGAGAACCGTCGGCCGACCCGTGCTCTCCCAAACCGTCGAGCCCTTCCCCTCCTCTTCTGGTAACTCCCTAGCCCAACATCTATATAAATCCCTCTTTCCCCAACTCTCTCTCCATACTCTAAACTCTCCTCCACCCAAACCCTTTTTCCCCAATTTTCGTGCCCTAGCCGACCGGAGTCGATCCCGACCGCCGACCTCCGCCTGAGGTTGCCGGCGCCACCCTCCCGAGGCCGTGCCCTTCTGGCCGAACCCCTTCAGCCCGACACCGGCGCCGCTCAGTCCGACCCGCCGGCAGACCCCTATGCGTCCCTCTTTCCGGCCGATCCCTGTCCGGCGCACCCTTGGCACTGGTCCCCGCGAGCCAGGCGCCACCCTAGGCCGCGCCCTGTCCGGCGACCTCCCGGTCGCGCCTCGCCTCCGGTGCTGTGCGCTGTTCCCAGCAACCTCGGCGACCCCCTTCGTCGTTGTCCCACCGAGTTTCCGAGCTCCGCGACGCTTCTCCAAGTTTCTGAGTTCTCTTCTGGAATTTTTCCATTCGTTGGTGCTGTATACGCAGCCAAACTCCGGTGAGGCGTTTCGAGTCCGAGGCATCACTTCGGATTCCGTCGATTTCGGAAACTTCTGGATAGTCCCATAGTTCCTTTTAGTCTATGATAAAAATTGGTCCACCGATTCCTTCGGGAATTCGGATTTTTGGTTACGTCTCGTATACGTTACCATTTCAATTTTTCCGAAGTTTCTTCGGAATTGGTGTGCTGTTGGTTTTGTCTTTGTGATCTTTTCGATTTCGGAATTTTTGACTCTTTCGGAAACATTTCCGTGATTATAGATTTATATATAGATTATTTTGGTTCTGTGATTTTCTCAGAATTTCCGAGAATTATTTCGGAAGGGATTCTGTTAGTTTTCGATATAACTTCAGGAAATTTCGATATCATTTCAGGATTTCGAATTTATTTCAGAAAATAGTTTTGTGGTTATATTGAGATATCCCTGGTTTGGGATTTATTTTGCAGGAAAATCGGCACGTTTTCCAGTTTTGGGTTATCCCGAAAATAGAGGGAATGCTGCCGAAATTTGTAGAAAAATTTAATTATAGTTTTAAAATAATTTTTCGGAAAAGAATACTATTTTTTGGGCGACGACCTTATTGGTCAGTGGGCGCGGCTAAATGCAAACGAAACCGGTTTCGTCCGGACGTTGAGGCATTAGCTATTAAATGACGATTGGACCAATTCTGAGACTCAATAATATTTATATTTTAATTAGAATTATTTATATTTAATTTTGTAGGCAGTTTACAGGACTAACGAATTTTCTCTTATTTTAATTTTTGGGAATGTAAAGGCATAAGCCTATTTATTTATTCTGGGTGTGAGATTGTAATAACTTAGGTTTTAATTTTGTCTTTCTTTTATTTTCTGAATGATTATAGTCATAGGAACGTAGTATAAATGATAAATTATTTATTTTAAAAGAATATAATAATTAATGTTTTGTCACTTAGAAAAAAAATAAAGTTGTAATAATTTAAATAGAAATTCATGTATTTCTCATTAAAAAGAAAAAAACTTAGTTTTATATGTATATAATTTTAAAATACCACGTTTTTTCCAAATAAACCGAAAAAAATACAATTTTCTCGAAATTAAATGTAAATTTACGATTCTTAATTACAATGCATTAATAAATAAACGTTTTGTTTGTGTTAGCGTAATCAAAAGGTTAAAACTTGACTAGGAAACAACTAGAGATTGCAACTAGTGTGGCAGTTCTGAATAGTTTGGTTCTGAGACAGATTTCCGAATGTAGGGTTTCGAGGAAGTTTTTGATCATCAACCCCGAAGTACCAACTCTCCAGTTCGACCAATTTTAAGGCAAGTACATTTATGTTGATTACAATTATTTAATAATCACTTTACTGCAATTTTAAACCACTGTTTAAACACGAACTCTTTCGGGAGTATTGACTGTACTGTTGGGGACTGGGAGAGTAGAGTAATGTTTATGACCACATCCAAACTAGTATAACAACTGTGTTAGCTTACCCCTCACACACACGGGGATAAGCCATATCGTATCAATAGGATACAACTGTACAACCCAAGCCGGTCATATACATTGCCTATTCACATCACAATACTGAAACTATTGCAAAACTGTTTATCTTCAAAACTGTTTAAAAGTGCATGATTTTATTGTTAAATTAATTGTCAAGATTAGCATAAATTGTACTTTGCTCCTTTCCTGACTGGATAAACCGTAGGTTCTGCTGACGACCCGGAACTGAAAAAAGTGTCTTTCTGGGACGCCAAAAATCCGTCTTAAAAAGACCCAAATCAGTCCTAAATTGTAATTTGGGACGAATTTTAGGACGGTAAGTGACAGTGCTATTAGGGTGGCGTGGCAAAAAGTTTTAGGACGGAAAATACCGTCCTAATTTGATTTTAGGGTCGAAAAATCTAACCGTACCAAAAGAGTTTGAATTATTACATGTTTACGACGGTTTACTAAACTGTCCCGAAATAAAAGAGTTTGTGACGAATATCATCCGTCCTAGAAATATTTTCCAGCGTCACAAAATGATATCATTTATATCTAGGACAATTACATAACCGTCCCAAAAGTAATACTTATGAAATTATCGTTTGTATCTTCCAGCTATAAAACATACCATTTAAATACACACATAACATAATTCATATGATCATTGTCCTCAGATGTATCTCCAGGTGTCAGAGCTCCAATACAAAAGAAAAAAGCTTAACAACATCAAGAATTATTTACCATTAAGTAGAAGACAACAAAATCCATATATAACTATATATGTTCAATTGATAAACAACGAAAAAGATTAACAGTAAGCATCCTTTACCATCAATTCCAAAATAAATTCAAAACACAATATCACCCACACCATCAGTTACAAAGAACCCCTTGTCTCCACCATTACAAAATGAACTCATTGTCTTCCACCATTACAAAATGGACCCATTGTCTCCACCATTACGTATATACAAAATTCTGAACCCAAAACATTAAGCACTACACTATGTTTTTGAACATTCAAGTATATCCAACATGAACCCAAAAAAATGAACCCAAATTTTTTTCCCATCACAAGATAGTCGCCCATCATTTTAGCATATCCAGAATGCTTTTGAAGGACCTGCAAATGAAATAAGATATGCCAATATATTAGCAACCTGCTAACTGTATATAAACCACCAGAAAAGAAAGGCAAGTTCTTCCAAACTGTACAGACTAGACTACATTAGTTTGTGAATGTTTAAAACAGAACAAAAGGATCAATCCATCTGTACATACCTGCTAACAGTTCTTCCAAACTGTACAGACCTGCTTACAAAAAAATGGAAACTACAAATAACAAGCCTCAGTCCAAAAATTGGGAAGCTTCAAGTCCAAAAATGGGAACTACAAGTAACAAGCTTGTTGCTGTACAGAAAAACTAATGTACAGTAACAAGCTTCAAGTGACAAAGAAAGCTTCAAATGAAAAAGGAAGCTTTAATTGAAGGGAAAAATTGGGAAACAAAACTCTTTTGTAGCTTAAACTTTAAGTTCCGATACCGATACCGACACGAGACTATGCAAAATTCAGTCCAAAAAATCATAGTCCATAAGATCTTATGGAAAAAATCATAGGTCGGCATAGACATCGAAGACTAAATATATACATATGCATCGTAATAATATCATCCTAAAGACAAAAAGTTTAAATCAGCTAGCCTTCATGTCGAACACATGTTGTGCATGAAATTAAAGGATTCTTATACCGAATAAAACAACAATCTACATTTTGCCGTAATAAGAAACAAGCTAGAATATCTACTCTGTTGTTCATCTCTAAGTTATAGTAGTTCCTATATAGAATACTAAGGACAAGAACTACATCCTACATGTATTATGTTTTTCTTTACATCTTAGTAGGTCTGGCCATATTGCTAGCATCACAAATTCAGAAACTTCAAGGATAATGAAACTACCACAAAAATTGCAATCTGTGTAGATGACCCAATAGCAACCCCCAATGCTATATCCTGCAGTGAAAAGAAAATAACAAATTCATCAACCGAAGATAGTAAAATTATATAGATCAAAAAAGATCCTACAAACACTTACAAGAAAAATTTATAAGTAAAACAAAATATGTACTAAAAGAATGACAGGTTTAAGGGATGGAATCCTACATTTTAGATGAGCTTCAATAAGAAGAAAATGGAATCCTACATTTTAGATTGGCATTGCGTATAGAGTTGTCCCCAAAATTTGGGATAGGGGCTCTGTTGTTGTATTATGTGTAGGGTTGTCAGGTTCGGTCCCAATTTATGCAAAACTCAATCCCTAGATAGTTAATCGTACACAATGCCAAACCAGATAAGGAATAAATGATCCGAACCCGATCCTAACCTGATAAAGAAATTGGATTCGGGTAATCATTTGGTATTCATTGGCAAAGTACTTACATACTTCCTTTACATATACATGAATTTTTTGGAATACATATAGTTATATGATCAAATGAATATAGTTATATTGAGTATCAAAGGGGATACAAGTATTGATTAGGTGGATACCAATTGGTGTCATGGACAGTATCAGGAAGGGTCTATATGAGGAAACTGGGGTTAGATTGGTGTGTACCTAGAGTGCAGCTAACTTCTTGCTCGAGAATGCAGCAGCCTGCAGTAACATTTGAACGGCCTTGCACTGCATGATACTGCTAGTGTGCAGCAATTTTCCTGGAGTTTCCTGTATAGTGTTGCAGAAATTTGCAATGTCTGTAGTATCAATTTTGGTATCAGAAATACCAACAAACCTGTGAGAATTATGTGCATCAAGTGGCCATATGTGAGTATACTATACACTAAAATCTGTGTGATGAGGGTGTTCAATGATTTGACTAGTTGAGATTGCAGGCCATGTTGCATACCTGGTCGTAGATGCATGATAACTAAACATTAGATATATGGTTGCTTCATGATCTACTGCCTTTAAGAGTATTAGGCCTTCCATAAGAGAAACCCTTATTTTTTGAATACATGGCTTCCTTTTATTGCCGAAACTTATTATTTCCTGTTGTAATGACTCCAAAAGGATGTAGGTAGCTCATTCTACTTGTTTGCAATAGCCCATAGCAACTTTAGATTGCTATAAAATAGTTTGATCCAAGGATAAACTCTGGTGACGAATTTATTCCACTTCTATTCAAAATCTCCAATCACAGGAACTGAGCCATCACAGGAATAATCAAAATTCCAAGCAAATGAGGGCACAAATTTATATAAAATATGACAGGCAATTTCTTTTTAATATTAAAGACAGGGCAATCAACTGTAAGACCAGTGAAGAAAGGCACTCTACACTCGATGTATATCACCAACCTGATTCTGTTATGTGTTTGTGATGCAAGTTAAATGGAAGTAAACTATATGCACATTTAATGGAGCATACAATTTTGTATAAGACTAAAAGATCCATTTTTCCAGTCTCAACCACTTTGATATTGTTCATCATCTAAAATATAGTAAATGTATGAAACAACCAAGTTAGATTTCAATCCTCAATATACTAAGCTAATATATGAATGATGGCTAAAATAACATCACATAATGTACGATTTAATAATCAAACTGACCTGTCCAAGAAGGAGACTGCATACATCAGACCCAAGAGAGAACTCATGGGAAGTAACAAACATAGCACATTACAATTCAAAGTGAATGTTTTTAAGAGTACTTACGCCGCAAGTTGACATTCTCATCTACTAAATTCTTTTTCACCCTCTTCAAAGCCAAGAGATCCTAGATTAATGAACATTATCGAGTGACAACTAAGAGGAGAAAATGAAATAAGATGTCCATATATTTAAGCATGCAAAATAGAAGACTATAAACAAACTTGTTTTGAAGATACGTAATCTTTCTATGGGGTGTTAAATCTGGAATTTAGACTTCCTAAACCCCATCATAAACTCCCAATAATGTATAATAATGAATACAAAATTAAAACTCATATAAACATGCAAAATAGAAATAAGATACCTAAACAATGAATACCCAGACTTCCTAACTCTCCAGATTGTATATGCATGAAACCCATATAAGAATGATACCTAAACTTTCTATTAACAAAAACCAAAGTGAAGGAGTTGCAATGTTTGGAGTAGCTGCATATTTTGAGTTTACTATGGGGTTTCCAATATCCTTATGATATCCTGATTTGTAAATTTGTAATATATGAGTACAAGTTAGGTGTCGTATTGGAGCTTGATCTGGACATATAAGCTGCTTGCATATTTTATATATGCATGACTTTCTAGTAACATTAATAAATTTACCAAAAGAAACTAATTACATAACAGCGAATTAAAATTAGCCTACCAAATTAAGCTGCAAAGGCCTTAACATTGAATAAAATTAATAAAGTAACACATTATTCATTTTAAACATGATAAATGACCATTCAGAGAACAACATAACACCACAAGAGGAACACAAGTTCTGATTATCAAAACACACGCATACCACCTAATCTTAACAAAAGTGAGAAATTTGCAACTCATGAATATAAAAAGGACTAAAACCAAGGATTTCCCTAGTGCCAAAATTAGGACTCATGGAAACAGCAATTTGGGTAAAATATAGTTCAGGGTTTTCCAAATTCCGTTAAGTACAACAATAGGTACAAATTTCACAAATTTTGAAATAGTTTTTTACCATTCCACTAAGTACATCCACTCATATATGAAATAGTCTTTTCATTTCTAGTGATAAATACTGTCATTGTTTCTATGAAACTTTTTTGATGCACAAATCAATGAGATGTACCATTTCTCTGATTCTCTTAATTTTAGTATTTTAAAACTGCTTATCGAACTTTCTTCATGGATTTGCCTCAACAACAAAGGAAACAGGAAAAGTTCTTGAAACTGCAAGTAATACCATGGATCATTGTTGTAGTTGCAAGTATTCATGATATTATTATCTCTAAGATCATGAATACTGATTGTTCTTTCATTTACCAATTATGTTTATGTTCCTGATTCATGCTAGAACTAACATCACGTCTTCGTACAGTAATGCGACATGAAATCTAATAAATTGTCAGCTCTAGCAATTGCAAAAAATAACTTGCATAAAGAAAGGACCATTCAAATAACAGTATACTATGAAATGCACTGATAATTGAAATAAATTACCAGAAAAGAATGAAGTGTATATTACTTTCGCAACTACTTGTCATCACAAAGGTTACTTGAGCTACAATTTTAAAATGATCAACAGCCGGATGGTTTTGCTATTAATTTTCGACTGTTATATGAAGATAAAGAGAAATGAATTTTTAACTAAATTTAATTCTTTCTCAAATCTCCCATCTATTAACCTTTTTTTGTTTTCGGTTTAGGCAAAGACATTAAAGAGAATATGCTTATATTTATTTTCAACTCTAATGATAAGTTTGACAACTTGTTAACATGTTTCCTTTGTTTCATTTATAAGCTTTGCAATTTGATTTTTCTTTCCTATTAACTTTCTTTGTTCTTGATGGAAATTATAGGTACATGTGCATAATAATGGTACCATAGACTATGGCGAGTTGATAGCCGCCATATTACATCAGAATAAAAATAAGAAGGAGGACCACCTTTTTGCAGACTTCTCATACTTTGACAAAATGGTGGTTACATCACTCAAGATGAGCTGCAATTGGCTTACGAGGAGTTTGTCATATAAGATGCACAACTGGATGAAATGATTAGTGAAGTCGATCAAGATAATGTACCTTCTTCTTCTTTTCCTTCACAGATATTATCAATCAGTGTTGGAGAAGCAATCAGGGTATACAATTAGTGACGACTTCTTCATTTTCCTACAAGATGGGCTCATAGATTACAATGAGTTTGTTACAATGATGCAAAAAGGAAATGCTTTCTTGGCCAAGAAAGGACAACAGAACACTGTGGGTATTAGTTTTAGGGAGGCTCTAAACCTTGGTTTAAAATATTGTGAAACAAATCTGTATCATGTCCATATTTTTGAAGATCATAGATTTAAAAATGTTGTGGAACATTTCAGACAAAAAACCAAAATATATGTATCATGTCCATATTCTTGACGATGTTCTTCATATTGTTAAATATTTATAGCTCATTTGTTTGATATACATAATATAAATTACAATAATAATAAAAATAAAGGAGAAATAAAAAAGCTAACCTCACGATAGTTTCGAAGCTTAGATCATGGTATGGTTTGTGGTTGTGTTTGCTTTGGTTGCTGCAGTTGCGTCTGCTTTGGTAGATGCAGTTGTCTTTTTGATTGAACCTCTGATTGAAAATGTGTTGAGTGCTGCAGTTGCGTCTGCTTTGGGCTTCCATTCGATCATTCATCCGAGATTCCACAGCAGATTACTTTTTTGCATCTGGAGGTGGTCAATTCAATGGGGGGTTAAAGCATGACAGTGTTGGCACCTACTTGCTCACGTTGCTCGGTAATGGTAGGCATAGCTCCTCTATTATTTTGGTTGTGTCTACTTGTCATGGTATTCTGCAAAAATAATAATTCAGTATTGTCATAACAGAACAACACATTATTCAGTGATATAAACTTCAGTATAATAATTGAGAACTAGGAGAACAAAAGCAAGTATGTGAAATGTAGCTTTAGCAAAAGCTTAAGCAATGTTTCCAGTCAGTGAAGATTTTTCTGGAAGTTATATCCAGGAGGTAGAAGCAGTTTCTTAAATAGTATTTTGATTTGAAACTGATCCGTCCCTTTTGTGGGCTCAATATCTTGGACCATTTGTTAGGTGTCCTTTATGGACAACTTAACCATAAAGAGAAGTATACAGAGAAGGCTTGTCACAATAAATGTTTAGACATGAGCACATAACTTCTAAAGTCATTACTTCATTTACTTCCATAATTTAGTCTAAGCTTAAAATTCAGTTTATATTACTGAAACACAACTTATCAAGTCATTACTTCATTTACTTCAACTCTACTCAATTCAAGGCACCACATCCTCTTTCTACTAAAGCAGTATAAGATGAAAAGAAGAATTCAACTACCAAAAAGTTCTGAAACCAATCAACTATATAGTATTACTTTACTAATATGCCAACAAAAGGCTATAAAAATGACATAAAATCGTAGGAGAATGATAAATGGCATCTACAAACAGGCTCCACAAAAAAAAATGAAGGAAAGTTTTTTACAAACAATAATCTAGAGCATTCAACAACTTGGTCATAATATCTGATGGTGCAGCCATAACAAGAATCCTCAAGAAGTGATGACTGCACATTAGACATCTGATGGTGCAACCATGTATAACAAGAATCCCCAACAATATCTGATAGCGTGGACAAACAGACATGAACAAAGAATAAGACAACAAATGTATGCAATCAAAATTTTATTAACTGTGGTAGGTGCGATAATATCATAGATGGTTGTTTCGTACATAACCATGGGGGCAAATTATATGGTTTTAAAATTATTGGCCATGTGCTATGCTCCTAAATGTGTTAACCCGTCACTATATAACCCAAGCTTGACATTTCGTGGGTCCTCGACAAAATTTGGATATTTCTCATCAAAATTTTCCATGTAAGAGAATGAAAGGTTGACAATGAAGGATGTGAAGTAAAATATTTATAGTAGATGTGACATGTTGGTGACTAATTGTAATAACAGGAGGAAAATGAAGAATTCACAGATTGGTTATTTGATGGTAAAAAACAAAGTTTTAGATAGAGAGAAGTAGCTATGTCTATTATGCATGTTTACGGTTCATCCTAAGCAATGCAAAGTTTTCGAAAGATCAAAACTTTAAAAGAAAATTAGAAGAAAGGTGACTCTAATTTAGTCTTATTTTAAAAGAAAAATGAACCCATATATATAATCTTAATTTCCTTAAAACCAATCCTAATTTCCTTGATAGGTTCCATATACAAGGTTAGAGTTTTCAAGTTTGTTGTGATTTGGGATTTTATGTGCACAAATTGAACTAACCTAAGTCTGTGGTGCACATTGGACATTAGGGCACAATCAATCTCCGAACTTCAATTCGTCAACTCTTGAAGATCCAGTTCAAATTGCCGATTCAGTTCAATTCTTGAACCTAAGCATGTGGTGATCATTGGACATTCGTGCATCTACTTTGCTTTCCATGCTATTTTTACTTCAAGAACTTCCTTGCCCATGTCAAGTCATCTACTTATTTTTTAGTACTTTCATCATAAAAATGTGAAAGAAAATTAGGTGTCTAGATTAATGTAAAGCATGTAAATTGTTGGCAAGCAAACATAATTTGACATGGCAAAAGTGATTTCAATGTGATGTTTTTCTTTCAATAAAACTTGGTGGTATAATTTCAAGTTGAATTAGGGTTGTTTGGTATTATGAATTGCAATCCCAGACTTGATAGCATCAATCATGAAGCAGAGAAACATAGACTAACATTACCTATTAAATGTGTTTGATTGGCATTCTACAATTCATCGTGTACCAATTCCTTCCATGTTTTCTTAGTTTTATTGATGATACAATTGAAATTGATTTTAAGAGGTGACGTGATAGATGTCACGGATTAGTTCATATTTTTATTTGCATACATGTGGACTATAGTCTAGGGATTCAAAATTTATGCAATCAAAATTTTATTAAATTTTCGATATTGTGGATTTTTAATTTCCAGAATTTTAGTTCAAAGTAGTCAAACATGCTCTAATTGTTGGGGTTTTGGCTTATATTGGCCAATCCTAACAAGAATGAGACTTGGTCCTAGTCCAATTATGACTCATATTAAGTTTCCAATACGAAAACTTAGGTCATGATTACTTAGGATTGGCCACAAGTACGAGGCCGATTGATAGAGGGGACAATCATTATTGGGCAATCTTCAGACTAGGCCTCATGCACCCTACTAGACTGATCGACGTCATAATATGGATTATTTACCATTACCAAGCTGAGGTTTTATTGAGACACCTCCATAAGGGATTCCTCTAACCATCTACATTGGTGTATTCTACACCGGTTGGCTTCGACGATGAACCATATAGAAAATTTCCAATAAATTTTCCACCCAGTGAAAGGTGTGGATGAGAAATCCAGTGAAACTTTGTCACTGAAGGAAGTCCTCAAGGACGACATAAGAATAACCTACTACTGACAACATCTAAATAAGTCCAAAGAGCCATAAGGTAAGCTTAATTTTTAAGCCCTATAAGATCCTTTTTGACAATAATGCACGAGAAGGAAAAATGTACGAGTTAGTTATGAGTCATTTAAGAAGGAAAAAGGTTCACAAAATTGAAATATGGAACATTGTATGTCCTAATTCTATAGATATATACTATCTCGGTATCTCCTATTTGTAGAGTTTGTCTTTACATTGTTCAGTCACAACCAATAACATTACATTGTTGACATCTACACCCCCCCCCCCCCACACACACATATATGACAAATTCCAACCACTTACGAACGATTGGAGAGTCTTCTCAAAGTTAAACATGTACTATAGCACAAGTATCCAAAAAAAATTCTATCCTTATGGTTTTTCTTTAATAGCACCTGTTGTGGGGTTGCTCGTCTCTTCTACCATTTGTACATATTTCAAATAATCTCTTCCTACTTATCTACTATGTAATACAACTTGTTGAACTTTTGGAAGTTCCACAAGTCTATGAAGATTACTTCTGACACTATGATGAACTTGCTATAAAATTGACAACTAATAATATCCCTAAGCAAAAAGATTCTATTGAAAGAGGAAATAAATGTATGGGCAACAAGTGATTAAAAAAACATAGGAATAGCTCTTTATAAGCACAATTAGACATAATGAAAAAGCCATTTGTTTGGGGAAATTGGAATCAAACAAAAAAACCCTTCATGTAACACAAAAATAATAGGCAACAAGTAATCAAATTCAGTAAAATGTCAATAAATAATCACATATGAAAGGAAAATCCATAGGTGATGCCTTTATTCACTTCAAATTCTACAAGCACAACTTTGGGGCCGTCGGCTACGATTTGGGGCCGTCGGCTACGATTTGGGGCCACCGTCTAGAGCTTGGGGTCGTTGGCAAGAATATGGGGGTTTAGGAGGGAAACAAAAAAGGAGATAAAATATTAGAGGGAAACAAATTAGCAAACCAAAACCCCCTTTCCTATTCAAAATCTAGACCAAATGAACATCAGATCGATCCGATTGAAAAAATATAAGAAGAAGAAGAAGAAGAAGAACAAGAACAACTTCTTACCTAGTGGCCATTCTTAGAATCTATCACGATGATGAATGAAAGAGAGAGAAAGGTGGTTGGAGTGGTGGCACCGATGAGATGAGGGCGGTGGTGGCGGAATCCTGGCTCGGGGTCGGAGTGGCGATAAGGGGAAGAGAGAGAGGGTTTGGAGCACCGTTGGAAGGTCGGAGAGAGAGAGAGCAAAGGTCGGAGAGTAGCAGCCATAGTTTTTGATCGGAGAGAGAGATATTTAGGTTGGTTTTGATCAAATGGTGAATAAGTTGTGAATGATTTTGGGATGGACGGTCTGGATTAATCCATCCGATCGAACGGTTACGATGGAAACACGTGGAGGTAAACTTTCCCCCCATAACTTTGGCAATTAGCCGCCAAATGTGTGGTATTTCCGCCGTCCTAGTTGGGATGGAAATAAGTATTATTTGGAACAGAACTTTCCATTAGTCCCAAATAATGATCCATTTTCACAATCTGTCCCAAAAAAATCAACTGTTTGTTACTAAAAATATAGCCGTCCCTACAATTATACTTTTAGGACTTTTTAGACTAGTGTTCCTTATAGTGTCGTCCCAAAAAGATACTTTTTTTGTAGTGTGATTAACAGTTATTATGATCCTGATCTGTACCCGGCGGTACTACCAGCTGATGATGATGTAGTGGTGTCTCCATAGATTTTGCTTTAGTCTTTGAGAGTTTAGTTTGATCTTTGTTAATTTTCAGTTTATGGATCTTTTGTATCAGAACAAGTTTTAAGTTATCCATTAAATAAAAGTTGTGGCAATCTTAGTATTTGTTGTTGATTTACCTGCATATGGATTACAGCTTACTGCCGCCGTCTCATCAACGGTGCAGGCTGGACATGATTCGATTCGACCCAAGTATTTGGGGACCGGGTCGTGACAGGCTGTTTCGGGGCGGGGCAGCGGGGGGCGGCGGGTTTCGGGTCGACAGTGGTGGGGATGGCGGTCGGCGGTGGTAGGGGTGGGGGTTGGGGTGGGGGTGGGTGTCGCGGAGTTGGGGATGGCGGTCGGCGGTGGTGGAGGTAGGGGTTGGGGGCCGGGGCCGGTAGTAACACACACACACACACACACACACACACACACACCGAAATCCCTTAGTATATAAATTAGTATATATATATATAAACTTAGTATCAAGGTTCGAAGTATCGGCATCGGAATCGGTATCGGACTATTCCTATGAGTATTGGTATCGGCGATATCGGTAGTATCATCGGTTTTGGATCGGAGTATCGTAGAAGGATATATATATATATATATATATATATATATATATATATATATATATATATATATATATATATATATATATATATATATATAAAAGATATATTAGTAGTAGCTAGGTAAGTGTTGAAAAATAAATTTACTTATGCCAAGTCTTTTAGGCCTATCAGAGTTATATATTTTTTCGGAAATCTAGTATAATGCTGATTACCTCAAAAGGCTTGCATAAGTAAGAGTGTATAGAGTGTATATAGTAGGCGGAATCGGTATCACCATGAATCTCATGGCTTATTCTACCAGAGCATGATATAAAACCAAACGTGTGAAGCAGAGCTTCACAATCACAATATTAGAAGGAAAAAATTTGCGATGGGTGGTAGAGCGAGCCAGAATCCTTGTGATAGGTCCCGTTCCCGGTCATAAATATAGTGAAATCATCTTTCCCATTCTTTCCCCTGACCCCACTACGAAGAAAGACGTTCACTTATTAAAATATTGAACGAGAAGCAGGGAAGTAGAGGGGGGTCAGAGAGGGGGCCTTCTTGAGAAGCAGGGGAAGTAGAGCGACAAAGTAGAGGGGGGTAGGTATCGGTATCGATATCGGATTATTTCTATGACTATCGGTATTGATCGTTTAGGCGGCGTCTAGGCGGTTTCTAGGCGGAATACGGACTCTCTCCGCTGCGCACCCGCCAACCGCCGTTTAGAACCTTGCCGATACTGCGAACCTTGGTATAGAGTGAGTATCCTAGAAGGATATATATATATATAAGATATTTTAGTAGTAGCTAGGAAAGTGTTAAAAATTAAATTTACTTATGCCAAGTCTGCTGAGGAGGTAGTGCCATCTCCTGCTGTTGAGTCGGTAGTGGTACCTACTGCTGAGGAGGTAGTGCCACCTCTTGCTGCTGAGTCGGCAGTGATTCCTAAAGCCGAGATAGCTGTGAAGGAGGAGGTGGCACCAGAGGGCAGTTGCACCGGGAGTTCCAGTCATTAATCTCCTCTGGATATTGATCTTGCTGGCGTGGATCCTACTTATGCACAGTGGCTGAGGGGGGAGATCTCTCTGCACGTACGTAGAGGACAATATATATATATATATATATATATATATATATATATATATATTTTATATATATATATATATATATATATATATATATTATATATTTTATATATATGTATATATATATATATATGTATATTTATATATATATATATACATATATATATATATCTTGCTGGCGTGGATCCTACTTATGCGCAGTGGCTGAGGAGGGAGATCTCTCTGCGCGTACGTAGAGGACAATATATATATATATATATATATATATATATATATATATATATATATATATATATATATATAATTTTTGACCGGATTTGTTTCCGGTAGACTTATTTCTGGGTTCTACTTGGATGGTTTTACAACACTTGATATTTTTTATTTTCTAGACATGGTTATTTTATAGACTTGGATGTTTTGGGATGCTATTACCTAGACTTTTATTATATAAAAATTCAACGGAGGGTTGCTCTGAGTCTCATTGATGTATGTCGGTTTGTGTGATATATTTGTGATAGATATTTGTATATTGGTGTGTGATGTGTATTGGTTTGTTGGTTCATTGATGTATTTTGGTTTGTGTGATGTATTTGTGATTGATATTTGTATATTGGTGTGTGATGTATATTGGTTTGTTGGTTTGTGTGAGGTGTAATGCATATTGTGATATTTCGATGTTTCGGATGTTGTACGAACATGGAATGCTGTGTTTTATGTAAAAAAAATTTCAAAAATTTTTCAGTTAGCGACGGACTTGCGACTAACGAGCGACGGAAGGTGACGGCTGAGCGACGGAATATTTCGTCGCTAACTGAAAAATTTCTAGTTTACGACGGATGTCGTCGGATTAGCGACGGATTATCCGTCGACAAGGTTCTGAAAATATAAAGATTTTCAGAACCTAAGCGACGGATATTCCGTCGCTAAACCGTCATTCTTATGTCGAGTATTAGCGACGGCTAGCGACGAATTGGCCACAGATTTTGCATATCATAAACTCTCTGATACGCAGTTACCGACATATTACCAACGGACCTGTCCGTCACTAAAAAGTAGTATCAAAAACTTTTCGATAATTGATTTGACGGAAATCCGTCGGCTAGCCATCGCTAAATGTACGATCCTTGATGACGGCAATCCGTCGCTAAGCAGTCGACTGACGACAACTTAGCGACGGACTTTGTTTAGCGATGGGCTATTTTCCAACGGATTTTTTAGCCAAATTCCGTCGGTTAACCGTCGCTAAGTCGATTTACCGACGGATTAGCGACGAATATGGCCGTCGCTAATTCGATGTATTTTAGTAGTGATTGCGATCGTCGCATATATATTTTAGATCTTGAGCTAGTCCCAATGGAGGTCAAGATCGCTTTTCTTTATGGTGAGCTGGACAAGTAGGTCTATATGGATCAGGTCATTGGTTTTGAGGCCTAGTAACTTGAGTGCAAAGTGTGCAAGAAAAATAAGGGAAGACTTGGGAGAAGAAAGCTCATGTGAAAGAACCACACTATGGGGAAAAGACGAGCAAGATGAAGTATATAGGCGGGAGATATCTTGACGAGATGAATAGACATTTCGTCATGAGTAGACATAATTTATCTCCCCTAAGTCTCTCACATTTAAGAAAAAAATGAATTTATTTGATAGTATACTTATATGTGGTCTTAGTATTTGGATGCTTTGGTTTTAATAAATTAATTTGATAGATCTTGGTTTTGCTATGGAACAATAATTCTAAGATGTTAATGAAAGCAACTTGGAAATTTTTTTAGAACCTATAAGAGGGAAATGTTGTTGTGTTCTTCGTAATTCTTGATCGTCCTTCACCTCATTCTGTATAAAATATGGAATTTGAGAATACAAATGTTTGTTTGATTTATGAAGTCTATAAAAAAAGAGATAAATAAAGATATGGAAGTTATGCTTTGTCCTAAAGAAAGAATTGATGAATTATAGAAATGAGATTAATATGATTACAAATGATGGTTTAATAAGAATTTTTTTCTTTATTTGATTAAATGGTAGAAAGAATTCTTGTATATAATATTATTTCTTTCTGTGATGTTGTAACTAAGCCTAAACATTTGTGTGTGGAAGAATATTGTTTGGAAAGAAACTATTATTATGAGATAAAACAATAATTGAGATGAGACTCTAAGTTACATATCATAAGAAAACAAAGAAGGAAGAATAAAGAAAAGAGTTATTTGGCATATAGTTATGACATTTTTGTACTCTTGCATTTTTACTCGATAGTATATTTGATACATGTCGTATATCATGCATTGGTCATGAACAACTTGCACACGTGTTAAGTTTCTTGAGCGTTTTTGCAGCACGAGACGTATTGACCTAGGAGAAATAATTAGCTAGATTTATAGATCTTCGAAGGATGAAGTTGTCATAGGGGTATCCATAACTCTACACACTACAACAAAAAACCCTTTTAATGACGGCTAAAAAGCGTCAATAATGACGAACCGTGACGCTTTTTTTTCACAGCAACCGTTATGAAAACGGGTGTTATAAATATTTTTTAAAAGCGTCATAAAATAACCGTCATGAATAGTTTCTATAAAAACATTATGAATAGTTAATATATAGTGCACAATTCAGAACAATTTTAAAACGTCATGAATAGATAATATGTATAGGCTCAATCCAGCACATTTATAACACTTTATACTATTCAAATTAGTATATTTATAATGCTCTATACTGCACAGTATATATTACATTCCAAAAAGTTAACATTATATATCACCATCTTTATTACATTTCTCAAAATAGAGTACATATCAACCTCTTCATTACATTATCAAAATAGAATATCCAAATACATATAGATATTTACAACTACCAAAATTGTCCACATTAAAACTTGGCCACATAACCAATAATTATGAAAGATCAACGACAGCCGGATCACCAGTGAAATTCTGAGAAAAAGAGAAAACCAAATCAGTCCATATAATTGTCAGGCCTAAAAATCAAATCTAATCATGAAATATCAAGAGAAATGAGTAAAACAAACCAGGTCATGATAGGGATCAGGTATTTGTCCCATATCCACTACAACAAAATAATACACATTTTTACCTTCTTGAGCATTGTCTCAGGTTAATTAAATATGCCCCAGGCAACCATACTAATGAAGTCTTTTCAAATGATCAAGAAAGATCATAAAAATTATGTATACACGGTAATGAAAATCGTCCACAATAATAATGAAGTAATGGAAATCACTAAAGAAAGTAAAATAATTAATAGGAGAAACATATAGTAGATAGAAGGAAACCCGGAACTCAGGGGAAGAAGCTACTCCCCCTGGGTGGGCCTATGGTGGGGGTCCGCCCATTTGGTGAATAAAAAAATTGATCAATCCTTTTACATTAGTGGTTTAGTGTTCAAGATTATACAATAATACATATGCTCGATGCTAAGTTGAGTGTTTTTCTATGCCCTATCTTGAGACTATATCCACACTATAAATATGTGCATATTTGAATATGCTCCCTTCAGATATCATTAATTTTCACAATAAGCTCTATGGTGGCTATCCTTCTTAAGATAGCCTCCTCCCTCTTATGTAATCTTCTTTACCAGAAGAGTTGTAAATACCAACATTTCAAATCACTTAAGGAAGCCTCTGTTATTGTCCTTGAGAGTACTACCCAGTTTTCTCAACAACACACATACACAAAAAGGCTTGGGATTAAAATATGTAAATAGTGTCATATCTCATTTTAGGCATACAATTAAAATGTGCCCAATGGTTCAACATGATAATGGAGTGTTTTCAGTTAGCTCCTGAAGCAACCTAGAAATATAAAACCCTATCTAGCTTCTGTTAACTTTGGCAACTCACATTGCCCTGCTTTGAGGTAACATTCAAGAAGTACCTGAACATGACTCGTAAGTAAATGGGGCATGAATCTTTACATCCAAACCCAAATTCCCAGGTTTGGTTATCAGTTACCATTGAATCTTTACATCCAAACCCAAAAATTATAATAATTAGACTCTTTATTTTCTTGCAACAAAAACTGTAAGTGATAAGGAGACACAAACGGATCTTTCTACTTATCTTATACGCTTTCAAGAACATCAAGGTAGTTGAAAACGTTTCCAATGTTAGGGTGAGCCTTGTGCTCTAGAGGAGTTGTGCAGGACATAGTGTATGGTTATACCAAACATGTGGTGATTCCTAAAAAGGGTTAGCAGAACTTTCAAAAGTCATATTTAGTCTACTTCAGAGAGTGACTATCTTGTAAGTAATGTAAAATTGGATCCTCTGTGCAGAATTTTGTAATAAGTAAACTGTTGTGCACCCATTGACATTGATCCTCTATGCACCACACTGCCGAGATAAATATATGCACACAACTGTACTGCTACAGGCACAAATATTATAGTACACATTTTGCCCAACCCACTACACAATACTGTACTCCCTGTTATGTATCACTGAATCCACTAATAAACAACACTACACATGTGAACCAACAAAACACTATATTCCCTGTTATGGACACTGAGAAATGCACATGTGAACCAACAACCACTATTTTAATTTTCAACCTACTCTTTCCTCCTTTTTTAAGTCCTTTCAAGATACAAGGAATGTTTAGATAATTAACTGACCAGAATAAGTTATCGTCAGAGAACAATGTAGAAACTGATCCATATATATTGTAAAATTTGGACTAGTTGAAATTTGATATTTCCTGATTCCAAGTCGAGACGAATTATTTATTTTTAACAATAGGCATCTTTAGAAAATGTGTCATTAGCAAAGCATATGCTCATCATTGAAATATGGTAAAATAAAATCTTTTAGACAATGCATAATTTGAGGTATAAATGTGTACAAATAGCTACTATCTATAGGATGATATACAATATAACTTCTAAATGAATTTAAGTTTGTGCATGCAACTACAATATTGTACCTTAAGCAACTAGAAAAAGATCATTGCAACTGGCCTTGAAAGCTTCTTCCTGAAGTATGGAATCACTACATAATCATACAACAATCCAAATACTCATTATAACTTAAGGTGACACATTTCATGCATATATCATTTATATCAGTCTTTTCCTCTAATAATGATTAAAACTTGGAATCTCAAAGTCGAGAAACAAGAAAAAAAAAGATGGACATGGTAAATACAAATAATGATTTAGAATGAAACAAACCTCAACTTATATTTTTTTTTACCTCTGAATGAGTGAGGTACAAGTTGGAAAACAGAGAAATACAAGTACCAATTTTAGCAGCATTAAACATGGTGGTATAAGATTAAGAATGGAATAAAGATGAACATACCAAGAAGTTGTAGCCCACAAACAAAATGAAAGCAAACATAATATTTAAAAACTAATGTTTCCATCAATGCAAAATAATTGGTTTCAAAGACTAGATAGCAGTGAACAGACTTCTTTGATTTTGTTAGACTGATAGATATTCATGTTCTATACCTATTCTGAGACAAGAAAGTTTTCTTTAAGTTCTGTGCCCGTTAAACCATCAACAATTCACAATGCCTTGCACAAATTTGAAAACATCACACCAATGTATCCACCAAAAAAATAGCATCAGCTCATAAGATATTTTGCTGATTCGGTATAAAACTAGAGAGGTTGGAGTAAATGTTATTTTTTATGACAAACAACTACAAGAAATACAACATATTAACCTAATTTTCCATCAGAACCGACCGAAAGAAATAGAGGGAGTAGATACCTAGATGGGGTTTGTGATCCAGCATCGACGCCGACGTGTCTCCGTGCCGAGGACAACCCCGACCGGATCCCGAGCCCACGCCTTCCCGAGCCCTCCTCCGACTCCACTTCCTATTCTCGACAGAGCGTCGTCCCGCTCATCATGAGCACCGACCTCCCCGATCTTCTGAACCCGAAGTCACAACGCCTGGACGACCTCGACCCACCACATCGTTCCCGCCGCCGCCGCTTCCGTCTACGAGCGAGGGGTTGGGAGCTTAGGGCTTAGGGTTCGTGGGAGGAGGGGTGGGGGGCTTAGGGCTTAGAGTAAGACCTAGAGCTAGGGTTTAGAGTGAGACCTAGAGTTAGGGTTTGTGGGAGATTGAAAGGAGGAGAGGGAAAATTTTAGGGTTTGGGGAGAGGAGGGAAGAGGGGGCAGAAGGAGAGCAAGGAGAATGAGAGTTCTTCTGAGTAAAATCGGAGGGGGGATGGAATATATTACAGAAAGTTTATTACAAGTTTGCCACCGCTCTAAACTTTTAATAACGCTTTGTTTTATAAACGTTATAAAAAGCCCAGAATTAGCCCAAACCGTCATAGAAAAAAGGATTTCTCAACTTGATAACGCTTATGTATCAGCCGTCATTAAAACTCCTTGTCGAGCGTCATTAATAGGTCTTTTTGTTGTAGTGACAGTTGTCTTCGTTGTCCCGACTAAAAGAGTTTCGCTAGACATCATCCTTAACACTTGCATGTTAAAGGCTATGTCTAATTATAGGAAGTCACTCATGGACTATCATGAAGGTATGGTGCATGTTAAGAAGAATGGTTTTGCAGACTCTAACCAATTATTGCAGGGACAGATTGTGGTACTTGTAAACTATAAGATCTAACATTTATTTTGTAGAGACGAGGATTATGAAATTTTATAGTACGCAAATTGTTGTTCTAATCTCTTGTTTTACAGGGACGAGTTCCAATACTCAGGGACGAGTTCCAATACTTAATCCTATATGTTGCTTTCATGCTGTACTTGTTGTCCCGAGCGATGTCCATAAATATAAATGTTAGAAGAGAAAGAAAAGAGCATTAAATGCATTAGTTTGGTAATGTAGAAGTGAATGCCGAAAAGTATAGTTTTATTGCTAGTAGAATGATTTTTAATGGTTTTCTAAATTGGGATGACAGAATGTTACTTAATTGGCTAAGTATTGACATGGAATGGAAATATATACAAGATAGAAAGAGAACTTGATAATAAAAAGATATATTTTTTTATCCACATGATTATCTTGTGTTCGCTTTTAGGGGTGCAGTTTTTCTACTCACCAGCATATTCTAATTGTGAGATTCAACTCATTGTATCGATTCATAATACACGAGTATGTATCATATATTATATATTTCTCGGTTTATTAGATTCTTCCTAATATCATGCCATGATTGTATTGTTGGATTTTCTTGTTTTATGTTTTGAGAAAACACTTAGTGGCTTATAGACATATTAGTTGTTTATGTTTGTGAAAACCATATGTATCACCAGTCTATCAGAGAATTATAGAATACTTATTGGTATTGTCGTAGACTCGTGCTAGGATCTGTGCTTAGAACGAAAAATTCAAATTTTTCTCGAAGTAGGAATTTGTCCATCAGACCGGTATACCGCAGTGTACTGTTGGTATACAGTCTGGGGATAGCTTGTCCAGTGAATAGAAACCGATGTACCCTATCATCCATTAGTTTCTTGGTTTTCTTTATGAATGGAAAAGATTAGTAAATTTGAGTTGTAGATTATTGATGTGACAGATCCAATGACCGTGATTAATTTTTTCCTTCTATATATACCCTTCCTTCTCCCTCTCATCTCTTTTGCTTTCTGTCTCTTCACTTCTTCTTCTCTTTTCATTTTCTCTCCATTTCGCTTGAGCTTGATCTTGGATTTGGATCTTGGTCTTAAGGCCTAAGAGTGTGATTTTTGAATTTCTCTTAGTGGTGGAGTAGAAGTATAGGTTGTGAGCTTAATCTAGGCAAGTACATCTTGCCAAACACTTGAACAATATTAGTTTTCTTATCATTTCTTTTCCTATGGTTTACATGCTTAGTTTTACCCAAAACATATTTGTAGAGTATGGTTATCATTATGAATCTTGTGTAAGCACCCTAGAAGGGGGTGAATATGGTTAAACTAACTAATCAAGCAGTAAACGATTGCTAATAGGCAATTTAAACATTAAAAGTGCAAGAGAAGAAGCAACAACAATATCAACATCCGATGTATCCTGGTATTATTCCGAGGGGCACTTGAGTTCCGGAACGCTCTCCTGCTTTAATCCACTATTATCGCAAATAGTACAATGTGAGTTTTTATCCGAAAGCTCACCAACTTCTTATACGAGAGCTTTTATCCGAAGGCCTCCCGACTTAAATACAAGAGATTTGATCCGAAAACTCTCCAACTTAACGAGAGCTTTTATCCAAAGACTCTCCAATTTCAATCTTTCACAAAAAAGTTTTGATCTGCTTACAAGAGGATGAAGATCTCACTTTTACAACTCAAGAACACTCTAACATAATTTGTGGATAGGCAAGTGAAAGTTTTGGTGGAGTGTTTGTGGATAAGCTTTCATATGTTAGAAATTTTTAGGCTAAAAGCATTAATCTCGAATGAAGGGGGTCAAGCCTATTTATAACCAAAGCAATGGAAAGCGCAATAATGTAACTTTCAGCTGGCTGACGGATGATCCGTCGAATTTTTGTGGTAGTCCACCGGATCATCCGCCTGCATATTGCAATGGCTATCAACGATGGGACATGATCCGATCGTTGGATTCCAAATAGTAACAAAATGGATTTTTTGTTAGATTTCCGCTGGCGTCCGTCGGATAATCCAAAAGATCACATAAGCTTTATGTGGTCCATTCAGATTATTCTTCTGATTTTTGCGAAGACCCGTCGAATCATCCGTCTGTCTGTCCAAACGTGATCTAGGATTGTTGTCTACCCTACCTTTCTATTTGCTATCCATTTCTTGTGTTTACAATTATTCCTAAGACTCATTACATACTCCAGATATACTTTAGCAGGTGCAGGCTTTTTCAGAGTCTTAAAATGATGATGACATGGCTTGGCTTCTTCACTTGATAGATGATGGCTTGTTCCCTTGATGGCAGCTGTCCAAAGATATTCATATTGTGAAATCTGAATACCCTTTGGAGGGCTTCACCCCCGAACCCCTACTGGGGGCGCTGTCCCCTCGACCCCCGTTTGTTGACCGGGCATCGGAACCCTCGAGTGCATGGCTACAGAGATGTCGTCGGGTGGTTCAGAGAAATCTTGTGGAATGTCGTCGTCTTTGGCTCATCATGATTTCTTCATTACATATGTCCATGTTGATCTGCCTTATTGCTTTTCTGCATGTACATGTTAGACGAACAGAACAATATACATAATAGCAATATGATAAGTTTAATGCTCATTAGGACTATGTTAAGTTTAAGTATCAATACTAGTGATAGCATAAATATTAGTGATATTATAATATTAAACTTAATCGAATAACCATACTCAAAAACATAATTGGTTTTCTGAAATTTGCTTTTTAGAACCGTTGTAAATGTATAAACTATATATAACGTTTCTATATCAAACTTGTTATAATAGGCCTAAAACTTCTCAAAACCGTCATATTAAGATCGGTTTGTAAAATTTTATAACTCATCCGTATAAACCGTTATAATAAAATATTTGCAACCGTTATAAGAAGTCATTGTTCTCATCTACATAAAGTTTTGAGTCATTTCGGGTGGAATCAAACGAGAAATTTATTTTAAAGCGCTAGTAATTAGACTTTACACATGATAGAAACGATTATGCAAACAATAGTTTTAAGGTACTAAAATGTAAAAAAAAACAGCTTCTCTTTCGTTCTGTTTGCTTTAGCTTTAACTTCGGGTGGAATGTACTATTACTATGTTAAATTTCACGAGGAAAATGAGGGTTGGGGCCTTGGAGTAAAGAAATTTGATAAGAAAGTGTGTTTTTAGGCTCAGAGAAACTGGAAGATTGCCTACCACTAACTACTACTCTACTATGCACAGATCCCATACATTACGTACAAATGTAGTAGTTGACTCATTGCATATTAGTTGCTTACTTAGGCCACAGCGAAATCAAAACATTGAAAAAAAAAACTCCTTTTTTTTGTATTTAGATGCCAAAAAATAAAGCATGAGAAAGAAAAAAATTAGAAAGAAAAATTGTTATCCTACCCACCCAAAGTATTCTTTTTCTACCCTAAAATTACTTATTGGGGTAGTTATTGGGGTAGTGATTATGAGCTTATTTTAAAGTACCGGTTATCAGCGGTAATGAGGGGTCTGACTTTGAACGATTTTAACGTTAAACTAATCTAACTCATGATTGATAATTAATTAACGAACGGTTCTGAAAGTTTTTAAAAATAATAAAATTATATATATATATCCATATATAAACAAAATATCTCCTGAATAAAGATTATACGATTGTACTCCTCCCGAACAATACCTTATATACTCATATAATTTGCAAGCATAAAATAGTTTGATAACTAGTATATCATAAATGTTGATAGCAAAACATTTATTACCATGTTAATGGATTGTATAATTTAAAATTTTATATTTTGGAGGAAGTGCCGATGGAATCTAAAAAAAAAAAAAAAAAGATAGAAAGGAGAAATATGGTAGGGCATTAGTAGTTGTAGTTATGTTTTTTAATAAAATATAAATAGAAGAAAAATATAGAAATCCTCAAAACACTCCTATTTGGGGTGTTTAGAAACTTCCAAAATTACATTGTATTGATTTTGGAAGTTTTTGATCGCCGACCAAAACCAGTGACTTAAAATAATTATCAAGGAGAATATTTTTTGAACACTTCATATATAAATGACCGGTTGAAAAAATCTCCAAAACTGATAAAAATACCATTACCATGCAGAACGATTCGTTTTTTTCTTCCAATTATTCTGGTTTTTTCAAACTCGAATTTGTTTTTAACAAAATTTATAATTTCTCGAAAAGAAAAAAAAAACAACTAACTGAATTTGAAGCCGATAGATGATTTAGAAGAAGAAAAATAAGTTACACATGCAAGGAGTTAGCAAACCGATAGATGATTTAAATGGGATGTGATTGTCAATGTCGATTACCAACATATCGGGGCAGTATATATATATATATATATATATATATATATATATATATATATATATATATATATATATATATATATATATATATATATATATTCTTTTTTAAAATTAAGGTCCGTGGACAACGCCTTCCAGCCAGCCTTGGTCCGGAAACCGTGGACAACGTCATCCAGCCGCTCCCGTGGGAGTGGGGACTCGAATCCGTGCCCTCATATATATATATATATATATATATATATATATATATATATATATATGGGCGGAGGGACTGTCAGCGTGCACTGGGCTGTAGCCCAGTGCAAAAAAAATATTGCTAACTTTTTTTTTTATATATAGTCAAATGGATGGTCAGCTGAGATGGCTCAGCCCAGTGAGAGATGGCAGGTGTCTGGTTAATTACCAAAACAAAAGCCAAAGCGGCTATGCTCTCTTGTCAAAAAAAAAAAAAAAAAAAAACGTTTCAACCAAAGTTACGAAAGGCAGCTCTCCCCAAGGCCCGAGCGGCTCTGCAGCTCTTCTCACTCACGGTACTCATCCCTTCCCCTGCTGCTCTCCAGACTCTAGTCCGACCGGCGGTGCGCCGGTGGCTGCTCCTCCCTTCCCTCGTCCTCTCCAGTCCAACCGGCATCGGCTCGTAGTCTTCCTTTGGTAAAACTCTAGCCCTCAATTTTTCTAAAATCCTAATTCCCATTTTTTTTTTTTTTGATTTTATGAGGCTTTGATCTTAATTAATTCACTATTTAATAGGACCCATCGGCTGCTCTCCCGTCCCCCGACCGTCTCCTGCCCGAGTTCCCGACCGTCTTCTCCGGTAAAAACCTTAACCTCCTAATTTTTGTAAAACAAATCCCTAAATTTTTGATATTTGATTTGATGTTAATTACTTCACTATTTATTAGGACTTGGAGTATATAATGGAAAATCAAGGAAACAAGAGAAAGAAAACCCTATTTTCATTCTTTAAACCAAGGGGTGAAACATCCCGAAGTGAAAGTCTTCCAGCTCCTTCGAATGTTAATATTTCAACCCCAAGTGTTGATCATAGGGATGAGTTAATAGTTGATCTAAATTCTCTTGAACGAGATCCAGGTTTACGAATTCTGATACGTGGACATCCTGTTAATTATAGGGATGAAATCAGACGGACATATATCAAAATGGGCCCATATCAGCCAAAATTGACATCATTTCCACTGTCTGAGTTCAGAAAACAGTCTCGTCGAATCAGTTTGCAAAAAATATGATGATGGTTTTGGTGGTCTTCTTAGTTATGTGGAATCAGTTTGCAAAAAATATGACATTGATATACCTAATATGAGTGCTTGTTACAGAGGGGCTAGAGGTCGTTCTTGCCAGCAGCGAGATTCTGTTACATTTGAGCATCACTATCACTTTGATATATTCAACTCTACAATAGATTTTCAATTGGAAGAGTTGAATAATAGATTCAATGGTGAGGCAGTAGAAATCACTACCAAAATTTCTCGATTTAGCGACGGCCAGATCCGTCGCCAGTCCGACGGGAATTTGTATTAGCGACCGATCACTGACGGGTCTTAGCCAAAATAATCCGTCGGTAATCAGCTCGTCGCTAATAAAGGTCCGTCACTACGTAGTCGTCAAGCGACGGAATAGCGACGGCTTTTCGACTTCACAATACGAAGCATGAGCGACTACTTTCCGACGGACTTTCGTCCATTACAAGTATTAAATACTGAACCGTCGTAATAGCGTATCAGAGTGTATCATTCCGTCGTTATTCCGTCGATCGCCGTCGATAACAAAGGACGGATTAGCGACGGCTAACTGACCACTACAAGAAAAGTGACATTTTACGGCATTGAAATTACGACATGCGTAAGTAAGTGTGCCGTAAATACCTAATTTAAGACATACATTATACTAGATGTCGTTGAAAACTCTGAAAGTAATTTCTTATATTTATTTACGGCATGCATTGAATACCATAAATGTTATATTTGCTTACGGCGCGCATTGTAAGTCCTAACATCCGTGAAAAAATTAGCGGGATGAATCCGCGCCCTACTATTTCACTTTTTTGTAATATTTTTGGAATCCCTTTCTCTCTCCAGTGCTCACATAAGAAAAAGCCCTCTCTCTCTCTCTCCGATGCCTCTACATCTCCCCTTCCACCTCCTCCTTCGCAGCCCTTGCCCACGACAACCCCGACGTCTATAACAACACCTATGATGAAACCCCCTCCCTTTCCTCCGTCGCCGTCGAAAAGATGACCCCCTCGACTCCGTCGGGGGACAGGAGAAGATCCAGGCCCCGCCTCCACCGATGGATCTACTCTCCTCTATTTAAAACCCTAACATTTTGTAAGATATGATTGAAAATCGGAGAGAGTTCGAAGGTCAATTTTGACTTTAGCAACGAGAGTTGCACTGTCGCCATCGCCATCGATGTCGCTCCAGGTATATCAACTGCCTACTGGGTCTTAAGGATGACTCCTCTGTCTATTCCTGGATCCATTGGCGGTGGAGAGGAGGAGGAGCCCGGGCGGCGGCATCGGCGGACTGCAATCCCTCAGATCCACTCCTTCCATGACTAGACTCCTCCGGGAAGCTGAACTCATGGCCCTGTCAATGTCGAATCTGTCACCATTAGGTACTTAGATATGAACTTTATTTTTCTTTTATTATTTTGTACTAGTGGTGTCGTTTTCACAAATAGATTAAATGGGTTTTGCATCATTTGTTTCTTGATGCACTTCTGATTACCAAAATGGAATTGGTTCTTTGCTAAACATTTACATATTCTTTAGTATGTATTGCTTAGCTTCTTTATTCTGGAAAGGCTAGTAGTTCTTGCAGAATTTGTTTCTTGGTAGTTAGAATATTTCTTTACCACAATTTTTTTATGTCAAGCTAAATGGATTACATCTTCCATACTTGAAATAGGGGTCAGAGTGCTTATTTCAAACATGTAGCTGACGTGGATAATCTTCGTTCATACTTATATGGTGAGCAATAGAATGATCTTAGCTTAGAGGTGAAAGATCTTTCTTAGAGGCTATAAGACATGTCAACCAGTTTGAGAATGTTTTTTGTGCGTTGTATACATATATTATACATATGCACACACATCAGCACAAAAAACCGACCATTTTCAATTCAAGGACAAAGATGCGAGAGAGTTGTATTACAAGCTCAGCCCCAGGCTAAGCCCGAGACTAATTACATACTCTTCATGTCAGCCTAGCTGAATCTTAATCTTTGTACACCGAGCATCAAGTGTTTATTTGCTTTTGATGCATCATTTCTTGATGTGCCGCTACCCGACCAATCTCCATTGCATACACTACTCCTCTAGGTCTGATTCTTAATCAGACGCTACTTGAATATAGTTTATCCTCCTTTATTTAAACCCATAATACGTATAGACGGATTCGAAACTCAGACATGGCTTCTCGGATCAATATATATATATATATATATATATATATATATATATATATATATATATATATATATATATATAAATATAAATCTTTGACTTACTGGGGGATTGTCGAGTGAGGCCTTTGCATTCTTCATAAGGTCAACTGCGATCGTGCCATGATATATGATATGCCATGATAAGATATTAAGTAGCATATGATACATGACAGCGTATTATCGATATACTACCATTTCTTTATGTATCGGTTGATCCAATCCAATATATATAGGTTGATAGGACTTGAGAATATATGGGCACTGAACTAGATAGAATCATAAAGATGAAACAAATAATAAAATTATGTGAATTATATTAAGTCATGTTCTTATATGGATTAAGAATTATAAGTTACTGTATCACACTGTTAATACAATAAGGGATACACCATCAACATCGACTTCTCCCATCAGATTTTGGTTGTTGTGGAGAAAAGAATTGACAAAGGTGTTTCATAATTTAATGAACAATTGACAAATTAGTGGTCATAACACAGGAGTATTGTGTTATGACAACAAATTTTGTTAGGAAGAAGTGTCTAAAAAGGCATCCAATGCCACGAGGATGACGTTAATGCAGGTGCAGCCATAATCCAATATATGGAAATGTTTCTATAACTATGTTTATAACATAAGTATGTAATGAAATGAATTACTCGAATAAATGTGAAAAAATGTTTTGCAAACTTTCCAAATTTTCCTATGAAGTTTTGTTGATTTTGCATGTTTTGTTTAAAGAAAATTATGTCCATACTCATGATACTCTTTTCATAATTAATTTGGCTACAAAACCGCATAACATCTTGGTTGTTTGTAAAAGGAATTCATTTAATGATCCTATGAGATTGTTATTAGTGGCCCAATGTTATTAGGAGATACTATACAATTCCTAAGTTTCTTTAGAATTCTTTCACGTCTCATTCTTAGTTCTTACCCATCTTTACAGAGCACCCTTTTTCACCTCCTTAAAGCATGTTCCTTTTGGCTTCTTTCTAGTTTACTGCAGTATTTTCAGTAAAAAAGATTCCAAATTTGTATATGATACTATGCTCCTACATAAACCTTTATCTTCTTTTTCTCTCTATTTGGATTTAACGACATCCTTCTACTTCAGGTTTGATTTTTCAGCCATATGCACCAGTGAGGCTCAACTGGAAGATACTTAAGAAAAGAGAAGGGTTAAGGTAATTCTTTATTTTGTTGTTGCTTCATTTATATGATGTTACTCTTCATGAATAATATCCATATTAGTTTGCTCACAGGTTTTGTCGAAACCTCATTCCATACTGCGACCATTCCTCCTAAGGCGAATGAAAGGAAGATGTTGAGCAAAGCCTTCCATGGAAGAAAGAGATCATTTTATATGCCAATATGACTCTGCATCAAAAGAATTTTCAGGAAATTTAGTCAATAAAACACTAGAGAATATCTAACAAAGAGAGCATTTAGTGTTGAGTCATTCCTTATTAATAATACTATTTCATTAGTGATATAATCATTACTGTTATATATTATTCTTCTATTCTTGCTAAATGTTTGATAATAAAACAGGTGACCAGATTCCTGGAAGAAATGTAATCACCCTGATCTCATAGAGTCCGCATATGACCCGACAGGTTTGTGTTTAACACAACCTGCTTTATATATGACTAGTTGTGGAGAAATCCTTACCGTTTTTAGCCTTTGTTGCTTTGTAGGTTTTTATCCACCTATAGAGAAGTTAGTGGAATAATGTGGTAAATTTCATTTGTTAGATCGGCTAGTGACTCTGCTACTCGACCAGAAGCATAAAGTATGTTTCTTTTCTATCTTATTTAAAAAATTGCTGACTTTGCATGAACCTCATTTTGAGCAATTTCAGGTTCTTATTTTCTCTTAATGGACTAAAATATTGGACATTATGGAGTACTACTTTAGTGAGAAAGACATTCACGTATGCAGAATCGATGGGAGTATTAGACTAGATGACAGGAGGCAGCAGGTCAGTATTGACACAATTGTGTTCCTCAATGGTTTATTCAGTATCTTTACAAGTCATTGTAACCTATTGATTCATGTTGTAGTTTCTTTTATTTGTTACTCATTGCAGTCTATTCTTCCTATGTCATTTCACATAGTTATTTTGTTTGTAATGATGACTCTATAGGCATCCACAACTTAAGATGTTTTTAGTAGTAAAGATTGATTTTCTTGTAAATTGCATTGGCTATATTATATGATGGAAGAGCTGAATCTTATATGCTTAATATTTATCCTAATTTATATATTACATGAAGACAAGTTTGTCCTTATTCATGTGTTGATGGTGTTTACCGTTTCTTTCAACAGATAGAAGCATTCAATGACTTGAATAGTCATGTTAACATATTCCTTCTCAGCACTCGAGCTGGTGGTCTAGGTATTAACCTCACTGCAGCCGCCACATGTATTATATATGACAGTGATTGGGTAAAGCTATAATTTTACAGGACAACACTTACATCATTACTTAATAAAGTTTGAACATCAAACTAACTTGAAACAAACAAATCCAGAATCCTTAAATGGATCTGCAGGCAATGGATCAATGCCATAGAATTGGCCAAACCCGGCTAGTGCATGTGTACAAGCTAGTTACATCCTATTCTGTGGAGGTAAAAAGCATATCTTTTAATGTTTAAATATTTACATCTTTATCCTTGAATTAAGAATGAGGCTCATAATACTCTTTGTTTGCAGGGCCGAATGCTTTAAAGAGCTTTTGGAAAGTTAAAGTTGGAGCACATGGTTATTGGACAAGGACAGTTTCAACAAGATAGGGTCAAACCCAAAACATTAGTGGTCAGTTATCTGTTTCGAGTTTTATTCATTCATGTAATTACTTAGAGGTTACTTTTTCATTAAATGAAAATTATGCTGCAGAATTTACGAATTAAATGCACTGGTTCCAGTATAAATTTGCACGCATTATTCTTTGTTGCGATCATAGTTATTTGACACTATATGAATGGAAAGTTACTCTCTTAAATTCCTACAGCTATCTCTAGACAAAGAGCCTACTTCATTTGAAAACCGACCATGGCAATGTTTCATTGGATTGATATAATTAGACACATAAAGCAAATAATTTAGACGATTCAACAAATGTTAGAAATGTACAAAATTGGGGATGTTTTATTTTAGTAAATCAATTGGCTAACTTGTCATGGACAAATGCCAATTTATCCTCTTCTGTAATCTTTACGTCCTTTGGCCTTGCTAATCTTTGAAGTTATTACATGCTTTACTGAGCAAGTAATACAGCCTATGGGCAGAAATCAATTGTTCATCCCATAAATATGTTCTTTACTTTATGGGTTGATAGTATTATGTGCACCGAGATATTTACATAAGAGTTATATTCTTCTATTAATCCTAATTTACCAGATAGAGATGTATCTCTAAATTCATATACTGATGGGATATGATTGACAGACAAAGGAAGCGAGTCTAATGTGGAAGCAACAGAAAAATAATAGTTTAAAGGGAAATCCAAATGATTTTAATGATTCTATATAATGTTTTTTTTTCTCCTAGTGCATTTTGAGATACCATAGGTAATAACATACGGTTCAGGTAATGTTATATGCAGCTATAAAATGTAAATGCTTGCTTGTTACCAAAGATGAGATGAGGGATCACCTGTTCCAAATTTTAGGAAATGATATCTTCCCCAAATGGAAAGAAAGGTATCAGGTATACGATATCTCCCCAAAGTAAAAAATTTGATGTTAGTGTGTTTGATGCATTCTTACAATTTTGTGTCTGAAATCGATACTGAAACCAAGTTTAAGAGAAACTGGAATTACCAATAGAGCAAAACTTACCAAGTCCTCCAGATAGCCCTCATATAATGTCAGATTCCTATTATTTTGATGTTGTAGAATTTAGGGACTATTATCATGTTTGCTTAAAGGTTCTATTATTTTTCTTATCGGAATGCTGATCTCCATAATGGTGTTATATTTTTACTTTTAGGGCAAAGTGAAGGTCAATCCTTTTAGTAAGCCATCCAATACAGATGTCGTAAATTTTTTACTGAAAGGTTGCTTGGCATGCAGGTTAGACTATTTTTTTGATAAATGTTCATCTTTTTTTTTTCCTTTCCAGACTAGAGTCTACCGTACAACTTTTGATTAAGTGCATGAATAGAAAGTTCAGAGCATTGGATGCGTTGATTATTATTGTTTTGAACCATTGATGAGTTCATGTAGTATCTTCGATTGGTTATGAGGCTTGCCACCTTGTCTTGGAGGAAAATTTAGGATAACAAACATTTTTCATTATTTTTTGGAGATAAGTGTAATAAACCCTCGAGTATTTGGTGATTCACTTCACTAGAAACTGTTATGAACTGCAAACGTAGACAATTATGTTTATGTTCTTTAGGGAGTTTCTCATTCTTCTCGTCTATACTTCCTAATTCTGAACGTGATTTTGTTGGTAATATCCTTAAAAATGGAATTTTCTGAAAAGCTAAGGTTCATAGACTTAATGGTTTGAACTATTTCTGGCACATTTAGAAGTGTATATCATCACATGGAATTGATGGTCCTTTGTCTAATCATGAACTTTTTTCTACATTGTGGATTATAAGTGATCTATTTATGACTTTGCAGTGGTTTGCATAACTTCAGCTCAAACAGTGATGCTTTAGAAGCAAAGTTTGAATGAGTTCCTATCTCATATTGGTTCAGAGAAGGCTGTCATTCTTTCCCTCTCCCCACAATCGAGAGCTTCATTAGCTTCTTACTTTGATCTTACTCCAACTCAGGTAAATAATATTTATTGTCTTTTGCCATAATCGATTTAGAATATTGCCAAGTGTTCTAGCCTGCTCTTACAATATATTAAATTTCTTAAGGATGTTATATTTCATTATAAATGAATTTACTTTGATCATTGGCTGAATGTGCCACACCTTTCACTCTTTGGCTTAATGTGCCACATGGAGTGCAAGTAGTAGACGCATTAAGATGCTGACATCACCCATTGACTTCTATGTCTAGGAAGTTCTTATTTTTTTGATCAAAATAACAAATTTGCTTAAGACAATACTCTCTCTCCAGGGTTGGCATTAACACTGCCAAATATTCAGAATTGGCAAATATCATACTATAGTATGGCGTTAAGTGCACAAGTAAGAACAATAACAAGTTTAGACCATCATTCTAACTCTCCAGAATTGGCATTAGTTCAATATTCTTCTACAATCAACTTATTGAATTTTAATAGGCAAACATACATTATTTCATGAATGAAAGAGAAGGAAATTATGCTCTATTAATCTTTTCCCTTGAGTTGGGCTATAAAATGAATTATGCAATTTAAGTGCATGTGTGCATTTACCTTCGATTTTCTGACACCAAATATATGACCATCCAGGTTTGTGTTGACTGGGACTGTAAAAGTTGATGTCATGTAGGAGGCTCTAAAGTGTAAGTTCTCTACGTACCCTAATTTGAACTCATGTTGTGCTCAACCGCATGCTCTAAAGTTGGTGTTTATATGGATTTGGGCACTTCAGATGCAGTGATGATTGAATATGCCTCTACTTATGTTGCTTTTTGAATGTGAATAGAATGAATGAATCAATATATTTTGTATTCACTATAAATTGATTTTGGATTTTAATTGGTGATTTGGGATTCATAAGATTTGACATTATGGTTTCAATGAAAGTTGGTACTTGTAACAATTGTTGTGTTCGCTATAAAGTATTTTTGGATTTGGGTGATTTGACATTATTGTTTTAATGAAAGTTATTATTTTTATAATTGTTGTGTATATTATATGCTTTGTGATTGAATGTCAAAAGGTAAAATTGATTATACAAAAAGCATGATTTTTTTTAAAATTGAAGAGAATTTAAGGCGTGCATAATATGTCGTAATTTATGGGTATATGATACTTTTCACGACATACAATAAATGTCATAATTGACTAATAAAGACATGCAAGGGAATGCCATAAAATATTATTAACGACGTGCACTTGAATGCCGTAATGGTGCATTAACGATGTGTATATGTATGTCGTGAATGTGTACTAACGACACGCTAATACACGCCGTAATTGCCTTTTCACGGCATGTTATGAATATCGTGAATGAGTATAGACGACACACAAGTTGAGTTTAGACGACACGCATATTATGTCGTCTAAACTAGCATCTTTTTACGGCATGGGCTAATACGGCGTTAGCATGTGCGCCGTCTAAAGTATTTTAAGGCGCACAATGCACGCCATGAAAACACATTTTTTTTGTAGTGGACGGATTATCCGTGGACAACCAATGTGGGATGAGCACGGATACTTTGACAAAGGAGACCACCATGCTGTCAGGAACCTCTCACTCGAGCTCTATACGAAGGATGTCCACTTGAGCTCCGGGGCAAAGTTTTGGCTCGGAGCAAGAATCTGTTGACAGAGCACATCCACCATGCTGTCAGAAAAAAATAGTAACGGTGAGAGACCCATCTGAGTAGGACGTATACTCTGATAATATCTCCTCCAACACTCAATCCCACTACTGATATCATTCTTATAAAGGTGATCTCTCAGAGTATATGTCCTACTCAGATGGATCTCTCAGAGTATCATCTCTGGTTGGTTGTCGTATCATCATTGCCGAGGGATGAGGGTCATAGGACAGTCAACTTCATCTACGAATACATAGTTTTTGCCTCGACAGTCGAATGGCTGCAGGGACTATGTCCTGATCACCATGTCGTAGTCCAATACAATCCAGAGATTAACACAGTACTAATTCATATATGTAGTCCAATACAAATAGTCTAATACAAAAACAACCCAATACAAATAGCCCAATACAAATAAGTACTAATAGCTAATGAGAACCACGCAGGTCACTCAAACGCTTAGTGATACGATCACGCAACCACCTCGAATAAGTGGGATCTTTGGCGTGAGGAGAGATGTAGTCCCTTGCAAGTGCTGCATGAATAGAACTCCCAGTCTCACTAGCTACCGGTGCTGGATGAATATAACTCCCGGTCTCACTAGCTACCGGTGCCACTTCCTCCTTAACTGTAGGAGGAGCCACCTCAGCATTCACTATTTTCCTCAAACGACGTGCCGCTCCTCGGGTCATGGGTGCCATCTGGTAAGATCGATATTCACAAGTAATATAATTATAACATAAGCAAGCTAACTAAAGGAGCCATCATGTAATTTGAGTACATTTTCGAAAGCAGATAAAGTACAGAAAATTCGATTTTTTGCCAAATGTGAGAACGGATGGCTCAGAACACAATCCAAGATTCATTCTAGCATACATTAGTATGAATCATCTATGTTCTATATATATGGTGTAGTATATGTTCTTATCGTATCTAGTATTTGAAGAATATAACAGAATCAAGATGAACTCACATAATGTAATACTAAGATATCATCTACTACTATATTAGATATAGTGATAGGTTGTCGTATCATCATTGCCGAGGGATGAGGGTCGGAGGACAGTCAACTTTATCTACGGCTACATAGTTTTTGCCTCGCCAGTCGAATGGCTGCAGGGACTATGTCCTAATCACCATGTCGTACCGTAGATTAATGCAAATGGAGGTGGAACTGGAGCCAAAATATAGTACTACTTCACCATATCGTACCATTTTACTCTCTCTCTCTCTCTCTCCTCCCCCCCTCCGGTGCTCTCACTCTCTCCGGCGCTCTCACACTACTAATTCCTATGTGTTTTAAGTGTGAGAACGGATGGCTCAGAACACAACCCAAAATTCATTCTAGCATACATTAGTGTGAATTATCTATATTCTGTATACATATGGTGTAGTATATGTTCTTATCGTATCTAGTATCTGAAGGATATAACAGAATCAAGATGAACTCTCATAATGTAATACTAAGACATCATCTACTACTATATAAGATATAGTGATAGGTTGTCGTATCATCATTGACGAGGGATGAGGGTCGGAGGACAGTCAACTTTATCTACGGCTACATAGTTTCTGTCTCGCCAGTCGAATGGCTGCAGGGACTATGTCCTGATCACCATGTCGTACAGTAGATTAATGCAAATGGAGCTAGAAATATTCGTCGCTAACCGGTCACTAGTCCGTCGCTAACTGAGATTGTCACATACACATATGTATCATAGTTATATGTACAGATATATACATCTATATAGAAGCACACAACTGATACACTCTAAGGGTCAGTTTTCCAGGAAAAATTTCACTTATTCAGTGACTTTGGTGAAGCGAATGTCCCAAGGATATTCTTAACAAAGAAGGCAGATGAAGAACTCGTACTGTCCTTGAGACAGAGAACATATACACCATGAACCCAAACCCCATATTCACATTTACTAATCCAAACACCACCAAACTAATGGATAACACCCAATATGGATAACATATTATTTAGCCAATATATAAACTCAGATGAATTTGAGAAGCTAAGCCCCCCGCCGCCCCAAGCCCGCCGCCCAGCGCCCGACGCCCCCGCCCCAAGCCCGCCGCCCAGCCCCCGACGCCCCCGTCCCAAGCCAGCTACCCAGCCCCCGACGCCCCCGCCCCAAGCCCGCCGCCCAGCCCCCGACGCTCCCGCCCCAAGCCAGCCGCCCAGCCCCCGATGCCCCCGCCCCAAGCACGCCGCCCAGCCCCCGACGCCCCCGTCCCAAGCCAGCCGCCCAGCCCCCGACGTCCCCGCCCCAAGCCCGCCGCCCAGCCCCCGACTCCCCCGCTCCAAGCCCGCCGCCCAGCCCCCGACGTCCAGCCCCCGACGCCCCAGCCCCAAGCCCGCCGCCCCCGCTGCCCCTACGACACCGCGAGAGAGAGAGAGATCGAGAGAGAGAGAGAGAGAAGGGATTACCTTCAGAGAGAGAGAGGAGAGGACGCTGACGTCGATCACCGAAGCCGCGGGTGAGAGAGAGAGAGAGGGAGGAGAGAGAGTGAATTTGGAGGGAATGTGAAAAGTTCCCCCCGTCGTTTCATTTTAAGTCTGGAACGTATATTTAGCGACGGACTAGCGACGGATTATAATCCGTCGCCGTTAGTCGCTATGTTTGATACTTGCCGACTGAATATCCGTCGCTACGTCGTCGAAGAATTTTTCCGCCAATTCTCCATACAATTTTCGTCAAATAATCGACTGCATAGCGACGATTGACTATCTGTCGCTATATCTCCGACGCCCTAGCGACGGATGTGCGACCTTTCCTCCCCCTAAAAATAAAATAAAAATATAACGGCTTGTCGTCGGTAATCCGTCGGCTAGTTGCCACAAAGTCGTCGCGAATGTCGACGAAAAATTTTCGTCGCTAATTATCCGTCGCTAATTTACTGTATTTTGGTAGTGAATCCTTAAGTTGAGCTCTGCTTTACAACCAAATGATCACTTCAAATCATTTGATATTGATCATCTGTGCACTCTTGCATAGAAGTTTTACCCGGCTGATTTCAATAATCAAGATATGCATTATTTGAGATGTCAGTTAGAGCATTATCAGGTTGATGCACTTCACCATGAGAAGTTCCAAAATATATCAACCATTTCTGAGTTTTGCCGGTCATTAGTTGAAACAAACAAGTCACAGTACTACAATCTGATCGACTACAACCGTTTTTGAAAATGTAAACAATCAGGGATTACTTGTTTTATAAAGTTGTTGACTACATACTGCTTACAGTTAAAATGCTTAGTCATTTAAATTGTATTATTGTTTTCTCTTAGCTTACATTTCTGAGATTGTATTGCCTGTGCTATGTATGTGATCCTTTTAGAAGAAAAAATATACTAGGGTGGCGTTTATCTTCTTTGTGTGGCTTAATATTAGGGTCATTTTCTTATAGCCATCTCCTCAAAGGCTCATTGTAGAAAAGTTGAATCTATCATCTGTACTTCGGTTGTTCATTTATTAAATACCCTGTAAGCGAAAACTCGATTCTTGAACCCAGAAAAATATTTTAAAACTGTGAATTTGTGGCTTCCTTTCTCTTTTGAGGTTGCTCGATGTTTTAGTGAAAGATTACATTGGATAGTCCATTGCTACATTACTTAATTATCTCTGTTGCTTCATTCTAATCTTTTCTCTCTGTGATTGTAGCTATTTGCTTCAGGTTGCAAAATACCTTGTTTCGTGCATTAGATCAGACCCTGCCAGCCAATCTACAACAAGTTCTTCACAAGCTTAAAAGCCTACTCTCAGATATTCTAAGTAAGCAGCACAAACTACTATGTTCTTTGCCTATGCTTTGGCACTTCTTATCTTTTATGTTGGTGTGCATCTTCTATTTATTTTTATTTTTTTATCTTTCTTAGTCCAGAGACTTGCTTTTGGTGCGAGAAGGAATAGATAGATACCACTATTCTCTATCATTTGTAGGATGTTGCAGAAACTTTGTAGGTGAGTAGATTATTATAGAATATTTTCTTTTTTTTTTCTTTCCATCATCTGAGCCTATTATACAATGTGTATTATGCAAAGAAGTTTTATCAAAGTTTACTCTTTGTCTCTAACGAATCTTCGTGTGGATGTGTTAATTTCTCTTCGGAAATGATATGTTAAAGTTTATCATCGAATTTACAAAAAAATATCTGTCAAAATTTTGGCATAAATTTTTGAACCTTATCGTACCTATTAGTCTATTACCTAGCTAGCCCACCCTACTTCAAAATCCTAGCTCCGCCCCTATATATATATATATATATATATATATATATATATATATATATATATATATATATAAAGAGAGAGAGAGAGAGAGAGAGAGAGAGAGAGAGAGATATAATTTAAGATCAGATGAAATGTGGCCATCAAGTAGCTAGCTTCTCTCTATCAGGATTACAACCGTTCATTTCATGGTGCCTCTCTAAACAACAAATCAATAAGTTCGGTGAATGCAACATTAAAGCTAACACTTCTAATTTAAGGTCTGCTTTTCGTAAGCTCGAATGGTCATGCAACTGGAATATTCATATGTGCTGCAACTCATTGAAATTGTATCAACTGCAGCATGTGTCGCATATGTAAGAAGGACCTCACTAATATAATAAAGCAATACAAATTATTGCGAGACTCCGATCTCCATGCATATGTCAAACGAATTTATGGCAGCAAATATTTGGCCAACTCATGCTGCGTGCACACACAATAGATGCAGTGTGAGTGATCTAGCAGTGTTCATTCATAGCATGGATCTGCAAGGAAACACTGCAGCATGGCGAGTAAATCTGCACTTCTTTCTTTGTCGCGCGTCTTGAAGACTGTACGTGCTTATCCACAGGGCGGATCCAGAAACTGAATCTGGAATGGCTATAGCAGATTCGGGTGGATTAGAGCTGGGCTAACCTATAAATTTTTTTTAAAAAAAAAAGAAAAAGAAAAAAGGAGTAAAAGAAATTTTGGGCATGGATCCACCCCTGCTTATCCAACAGAAGAGTTGACCTGCGGAATCAGGACATTGAAAAATAAAAGTTATTTATTTTCTGTATTTGAACGTCAAAAAAAGACAAAGAAAAATGTTAACCGAAGGAAAAGAAACTATAGCAGAAAATAGTTTCTTCCTATACGCTCTAAGGATTCACTTTTCTATCTCAATCTATCTCAATGACACTTATTTTTTTTCCAATTTTTATGACATTTTCAAATATCCAAAAAAAAAAAATGAATAAAATTATAATTTTCGAAGCAAAGAAAAAGAAGGTGAATATGTTATTAAAGCACTCTTCACTGCTTATAGAAACAAGTGGGTCTATAGCTACAAAGCACTTTGTAATGAATTAGGAAGGAGTCGAATGGGAATTGCTTGCTATGTTAATTCTTTTAGTACTCCGGATTAACTCTTCAAGTACTCCGGATACGAATTCAGGTAATTCTCGTAATACTTAAATTCTTGTATATCAATAGATTAATGTGATGATTGTGATCCTCATTGAACGTGCTATCGACGAAACTATGTTGTACATTTTTATTTTATTTTTAATTTTTAGCACGTGCGGATTCAGTTAAATCGTATGTCTCTTCGCACACGATTTTTAGCCAGTCGTCATGTTATTTCGGACTCTTCGTGCAGATCTTGTCCGCACTGATTTTTTCATCATCTTCTCACACGCATGCCTCGCGCACTCCGCGCGCTGTAGAGCCTCACGGGACGGCCGATGTCTTTCGACGCCGGCAACTCAATGCCTCGCTTCGTCCATGACGCCGAAGGCGCCTTCCACGTCTTCACGACGCCTACGACAGCCGATGCCATCCAACCACCCGTTCTATGCGCACGACGTCCTTACGACATCTTCTCGACGTCCATTAGGCGCCGTACAACGGGTCGCGTGGTCGGCCGTCGTTTATACCCGTGGTAGAATGGTGCCGGTCCTCGAATGTTCGCGCGGCGTCCTAGCCGTTGAGTTTTCATGCACCGGCGTCCCATTCTGTCCCACGCCAGCTCAGATCATGGCCATTTTTCGTCAGTCCTACGACGTTGTGGATGTCCCGCATCGCACAGGCCAGGTTCATCATTGCCCTACTATATATGTTGTACATGTATTGAATGGATTAGTTCATTTTTTATCCACCACCAAAACTAGTATGGATCTCACCTTCCATTCAAGGATTGCCACGTGCAGACTATGGGACCAAAACTAGATGTTCCCAAAATCACTCCCAAAGTGATTTTTGGTTGAAAAATGAAGATCCACCCTAGTTTTGGTGGATGAACTTAAATGGACTCTTGAATGGATGTCTGGCTTGGTAAGATTTTCTAAGTTTTTTCTTGATCAGCGTGCATCAAGTGTTGTGTGGGAGTATCTCGTAAGGTAGCCAGAGGATTTCTAAATCGATTAATGACTTACACTAACTAATAATTACCTTAATTTTCGTGAATAATTATGCTGAACTGCAAACACCCAGAGACTAGTAGGACCAGATCATAGATCAACAAGTTGAAATCAGGGTTATTTTTTATTTTACACAGCCAGCACTATATTATCGGTATACTATTAGCATATTATCTCACGTGTTTCTACTCAGAACAGAGAAGAGAGAGTGTGATTTGTGACCGGATATTAATCCGTGAAAGTAGAAGTCAACCAAGATATGAAGACGAGTGCCTCTTTTAACTTATTAGAGACATTATCGACCTCGTTTGGTTCACTGTAATATAATCAAAGAAAAAAAATCATTTGAATACATTACGATTTCAATTACATTACTGTTAGATTATATTTGTAACTATTGTAAATATGGTCCATAAGTCCAATCGTGTAGACACTATATATATTGTAATCAGCCCCCATCAATAAAAATAAGACATTATTATTTGCTACATGGTATCAAAGCCTCCAGAAAAATCCTAACCGCCAAAACTTATACTCCTCCACCGGATTTCGGCGTCCGATCCGGCGCCCCTCCTCCCGGCTCGACCAGCGGCTCCCGTCTATCGACCCGCGGATCCCGGTGCCCGACTGCACCGGCCGGCCCTTCCCCACGGATCCTGCGCATGACCGCGGCAGCCCCGCTGCCGACCACCGTACGCCGCCCGCTCCCGCGCCTGACCGCGCCAGATCCTGCGCCGCCTGCCGCCGACCGCTCGCTCCCGCGCCTGATCGTGCCAGATCCGGCGCCGTCTGCTGCCGACCGTACGCAGCCTGCCGCCAACCCCTACGCGCCCAATCCAGCGCACCGACCGTGACAGATTCGCCGTGAACCCCGTCCAGCAGCGGCCGATTCGCCGCCGACCCCGTCCATCAGCGGACGATTCGCCGCTTGTTCGGCCGATCCGTCGGAGTAGTACAAAATTTTGTACACCCGACATCCGCGATGGCTGATGATACTGCATCCAGCTACTCTGTCGCGACTAGCGGTGGCGGTGCACACATCCCAAATTATCCTAATCCGAAAAATCCATATTTTCTGAGTTCTGCTGATCAACCAGAAAATATCACTACTCATATTGTTTTTCGTGGACTGAACTATGCTGAGTGGTCTCGGTCGATACGTCTCTCTCTGATCTCTAGGCGAAAGATCACTTTTCTTGAAGGTACTAAAATCAAACCTGTTAATGATGCTAGTAAATTGCTTGATTGGAGATGTGTGCAAGCGCTATTGGTTCAATGGATTCTTAATACCATTGATCCGTCTCTGAAAAAAATTTTGCCGTACTTTGAAGAGGTTTATCCATTGTGGAACTTGTTGGAGAAAAGATTTGTTGTTAGTAATGGCACTCGAAAGCAACAAATTAAGGTGGCTTTGGCTGAGTGTAAACAAACGGCTTCGATGTCTGTGAAAACCTACTTTAGAAATTTGCAGTCTTTGTGGGATGAACAAGCTGCTTATTTTCTATTGCCTACTTGTACATGTGGTGAACTTGCTGCAAAGCTACGGGCTATAAGGGATGAAGACCACTTTCAGGACTTTATGTATGGGTTGAATGCTGAGTTGTATGGTCTTACCCGATCTAATCTTCTGGCTCAGGATCCTCAGCCAAGTTTAGATTGGACATACCAGGCAGTCCGTGATGAGGAGGATATGCGAAAAACTCAGGTCCAATCCGCTGCTGAGGAGGTGTTGGCGCTGGCTATCAAGACTTCACCTCATCTTTCTACTAGTTCTAATAGTAGGACCTCAGATTCCTGGGACAAATCAGGTATGATATGTACTCATTGCAAGAAAATAGGTCATGATGTTGCAACTTGCTTTGCCAAGATTAGCTATCCAGAGTGGTGGGAGACTCGTCCTCGGCGTGAGGGCGGACGTGGTGCTGGTGGTGGCAGAGGCCCGGCACCATAGCAGAGACGTGATGGAGGACGCGGGGATGGTGGCGTAGGGGTTGTTTATCATGTCGTCGCTACTGGTCATGGTGTTCCTGCTAGTCTTGCTGGGAGTTCGACGGATATGATGCATGGAGGTATCCTTCGCCACTCTCAGGTGAACAATGGCAGAAACTGATGAGCTTGCTGGGTAACGACAATCCTTCCAACCCTGTTTCTTCAAACTCTGATCGTCTGATGGGTAAGAATTCTTTTGTCACTTGGATATTCGATACTGGAACTACTCTTCATGCGACAGGTTTAGGAGCGTAAAAAGTGCTTCACAGAATGAGTCAAAGTGATAGATCATTCTACTCAAATTGATCTACTTCACGCCGCAGGGAGGTTAAATACTTTACGCCCAAGACAAGGCTAATCGCTTTTACGCCTAAAGCAGCCAGGGTCAAGACAATGGTTTTACGCCTAAGATAGGCTAACCCTCCTTTTACGCTGGACAAAGCTGTCAAAGTCTCGCATTTAATGCAAAGTCTGACATGAAGATATTGATGATGGCATATACCATAGATTTTGAAGGAATTTGTTTTATACAGAGACCAATGTTGTCGTTTAGTATGTGGACTGAGCTACTTTACGCTCAAACTATGGCTTCTTTTACGCACGGAGATTATATGAGTTTTTACGCTCGAAAGTCGACGTGTGCGTAAAGTCTATTTGGGCTACTTTACGCTCAAGGTTATTTAATAACCACTTTACGCGGGAAATCGATGACAGGGCTGTTTTACGCCTAGTCCACTGCTTTACGCTCAGAGTACATTGGGGTTGTTTTACGCCCTATTCTTCTTCATCAGTTGAGAACGTGGTCTGCCTACATGGCTTTCATGCCACACATCTCGAAGAACGTGCGTACGTGCATCCTATTCTTACTAAAATGATGGGACACGTGTCAAAATATACAGAGGATGACTTCGGTCATGGGTGGCAGTTGTTAGCATAAAGACGGAACTTTTGCTGAGTTTTTACGCACAACAGCCCAAGTCTATAAATAGACTTATTTTCTCATAACACACACAGAGACAGGAGAAAAGACAGAGAGATTAGAACTCAGAGATTTTTGATTCTCTAGAGCATTCTTCTTCAACCTTTCTTTCAGAACAGAGTGAAGCAAAGCAGGAAAGCATTCGGCCTCGCCATCAGTGTCCAAGTGCGTCGATACCTTTCTGGTGACTTAGTTCTTCCAAGTTGTTCATCTTCAAGCAGCGATCTTCATCATCATCGTATGGTCCAAGGAACAAAGTGATCATTTACAAATCAGACTTCTACAGCAATACTTTCCCAGAATCAAATTTGTACTTCTTGTACTCTTTCTCGTTTTATTTTCAAAATTCGATTTCCAGGCATTTTGTTAAGTGAAACAAAAATGACGACTCTGCTGGGGACGACCTTCTCCGCTGACGAGTAGGCAATTGCTCAATACGATGATGCGTCAATTGGATCGACAAAGAAGACTCTGGTTGTACACTTCGACCAGACTGCTTATGAAGAGATGCTCCGAACTGGGGGTGGTTCTCGCTACTCTAATGTTCAAAAATCTCGCAAAGCACGAAAAGTTTGGATTCCTAAATCCAAAATAGCTTCTGATCTCTCTGTTGCTGCTAGTGGCAAGGGAATTCTTCCCACTCATGTCGTAGGGGCTCCCGTTCGTAACGAGGCAGTCCTTACATCAGAGTTGCACTCAAAGTGTGACGATTTATCTTCCGTTTGTAACGGTGAAGATAATCAGGTTTCACGCCCACTGCGTAAGAACTATGTTTTACGCTCAGTGGATAAAAACCAACTTTTACGCTCAGTACATAAAAATGAGTCTCCCATTTGTAATGGGGCAGACTCTAACAATTGTGCTTCAGGGTGTAAGAATCAGTCTCCCGTCGGTGACGTGGTAGGCTCAAATAAATTACGCTCCTCGCGTAAAACAAAATCTCCAGTCTGTGATGTGGTAGATAACCAATTTTTACGCTCTACGCGTAAAGGTAAATCTCCTGTCTTTGACAGTGTAGATAAAATTTGCAATGATATTTTTACATCTAATGTGAATGTACCTAAACATGTGCAGCGTAAAAATGATGTTGGTAAAGCTTCAGTTCTACACCAACAGCCTTCTTATACTGCTCTACGCAAAGTATCAAATCTGCAAATTATACGCAATGAAAATGGAGTCCTTCGTGCTAAAAAATCTCAAGATTTACGCACACAACTCCAAACGCATAGAAATGTACAATTTAGTTCTGCGAATGCAGCCAGTAATCTTCTTTATACACAGGGGACTAAACGTTTTTCCACCCCAAATGTAATAAAGAAGACTACTCCCTCCATTTCTTCAGACTTACGTGAGTTGCTAATACAAAAGCGTAAGAATAGACAATATTCGGTGATATTTCCCCAAGAAAAATGTTATTGTGATTATCACCAGGTTGTAATCAATTGTTGTTGTTCGGCTTCAAAACGGTCAGTTTTTGATCGATTGAGTTTTAATGTGTCTCAACAACAAACTGAAGACCAAGAACATGAGTTGTCATATGTGTCAGTGAACATGGCATCTCATACTAACAGAGGACGACGTCCAAGATAAAATACGTCCCAAACCCCAGGTCAGCAACAGTTCAACAGACTTCTTGATTCTTTTGAGGGAGTATATCAAAACACTCGATCAAGAAGACAAAGACAAATGCAGACATCTGATTCAGAAGCTGGGGGTACTCAATCTTTTGAGTCCGAGATTGACAGTGTTGATTCATACTTCTATACTGATCCTTCTATATCTTCAAGAGAGGTTGAATCCTACGCTGTTGGAGTTGAACCAGAGACCTCATCTGCTAATACAGAACAGCATCTCACTGTCGTTGAGCAATCACTGAAAAACATGCTTAACATGGTGCAAAACATGCATTAGATAATATTGAATCAGCAAACTGCTCAGCCGATAGTAATAGCACCAGTACCAGTAGCAGCACAAACTCAAGATAGTCAAGGGGCTGATATACCTTTGAATGTTCAGGAGCCTGCTGTTAATCAAAATTCTGCATCTCCAGATCCTATTATTCCAGAAGATGTACCACCTCCGGTAGGGATTACGGTACATCCAACAACTATTCAATCAAATGTGCTTCCGCAAACTAGTGAGGCCATTCAAGCAGTGCGTGAACTCAAAGCACAGTTTGAAGTCTTGAGGCACAAGGATCAACTCCAGAGGTTAGGGATTAAGCAACCTTATCCTCCTCATTGAAATGATGTACCCTTTCTACCAAAATTCAAGCCACAATCCATGGTATTATTTGATGGGAGGGCTTCTCCTAGTCAATATATCAATTATTTTGATATTATGACTGTACATCTGCAGAAAAATGATGCTCTTTTCACTCGAGTGTTCATTGGTTGCTTGACGGGTTCGGCTTATGATTGGTATCAAAGTTTACCCGACAATTGTATTTCGTCTTTCGACGAATTTAAGGCAATGTTTCTCTCCCGCTTCTATGAAGGAGGTATGGACATGAACATGTCCTCCTTGATAGAAATCAAGCAAAAGGAAAAAGAAGATACTCGAACGTTCATTGAACGTTTTCGACAGGCGACTTTAAAGATGCCCCCTGGTATGCCAGATTCAGCACTCATTGATACATGCAAGATGAATCTGCGACCATCTATTGCTGTTTTTACGGGTTCTCAATTCACAGATTGGGCTTCGTTCATTATAGCAGCAGTTTCTGCCGAGACCAATGGTAGGTTGGCTCGTGAATATGGGATGATTTTTGCCTCGAGGAAAGAAAAGTAATCCTGGTAATAACCCCGGTAATCATAATATGAAAGGAAAAGATACCCTCATGGTTAATCTTTCCAAGAATAAAACGACGCCAAATAGTCAGAAATCTTCCAGGCCAAAAGAAGAATACTCTTTTGATGAGAGTGATATCCCAGGAATATTTCAGTGTCTGGTGAAGAGTGGCAAACTTCAGATTCCAGAGCCAAAGAGGCCTAATAAGGTGAATCTAACTGACAATTCCAAATATTGTATCTATCATAGATACATTAATCATCCTACCAGTGCTTGCTATGTCCTGAAGAAGAAAATCCAGGAGCTGATAAATGGCGGTGCTATCGCCTTAACTAATGATGACCATACGGTTACAACCAATATGGTTTCTTTTCAATTCGGAGATTTTTCTCCACAGCAAGTAGCAGATGGAATCATCCCAATCCCGAAGGCGACGATGAAGATTGTGAATATCCCGCCTCCTAGAGAAGAAAATGACGGATTGCTGCCTCTTACCTTAAAAAATGGTAAAATTATGTGGGTACATCCTGACTTAGTACCTGAATTGGAAAATGAAAGTAAAACTTCAAAATCCAAGAAAGACAAGAAAGTCAAAACCTGCAACATGATTTCTCATGTTATTCCAGATCCCGACGATTCAGATTATCTATGGGATGGCACTCCTTTGGAAGATAGACTAAGAGGATTGAACATATGTCCTCCAGGTCTAGCTCCTCCTACCAAACTCAAGCTTACTCATCAGCAGTGGTTAGCTATAAATAGTATCCCTTTATACCGGGCACAACAAGTCTTCGCTGCTTACGAAAAAGCTCCTACAGGGATTTTTCCTCGTATCCCGAATCCTTCTCCTCCTGTAGTTACAGAGACATATATTCCTCATTCTCCTGTGGATACAGAGATCTCTTCTTCTTCCTCTGTGGAACCATTTGCTAAAAGTCTACTGCCCATTCATTTATACAGTCAGCAATCTGTCCTTCTCATGAAGAAAATGGGTTATGACTTTCAGAAGGCAGAAGGTTTGAATTATGATAAAGGAATACGACTTCCTTTACAAATTCAAAATCAAAAATCCACTGTTGGATTGGGTTTTAAAATTCCTCACAACAAACCTTACAAGAAAAAGGCTAAAGGGAGGAAGATTAAATCCTGTAATATGGTACTCCCTTCTCTTAAGCCTGAAGAAGAAACTTTTACTGGTACAAGATCCGGGAAGGAGTACCACAAAGATTATGAGGGATCTTCCAAAGAAGCAGAGGATGTAGTGGAAACACTACCAGCTCAACCTTCTCCTATTCCTGCTAAACCCTCGGTGGTTGAAAAGGGAAAACAGAAAGCAGTACGCTTTGACGTTCCATTGAAGTCTGCTTCCAGTCAGGAGGTGGTGATGAAACCTTACAAATTTGATATTCTAGCTCAGTTAGCCAATACACCAGCTAGACTATCCATATTTGAACTGCTTCGTCTTTCTAGGGAAAGCAGGGAGACTTTGAGTGAAGCTCTACTTCAGACAGATTCATGCTTGGCTCAACTCAAGAGTCCTGATAATACTCCAGTGTCATGTCCGCAATGTCATAGTGTGATGGAAGCAATTCCCAATATCACCTTTATAAAAGAAGATATGATGTTGAAGCATAACAAACATGACAGACCTCTGTGCTACACTGGGTATATTGGATCTACTGAAATTGACAGGATTTACATCGATCCTGGGTCGTCAATTAGCATAATCCTTCAAAGTATGCTAAGACCCCTGAGGATTCCTACTAGTGACCTGACTTACACTAGTACTACGATAGTTGGTTTTAACTCTGGCAAGAGTAAACCACTGGGAAAGATTCGTCTGAAGATTCAGATTGGCGATCTGTGAACTATGGTAACCTTCTATGTTATCAACTCAGATGTATCCTACAATATTCTTCTTGGAAGACTGTGGATTCATGAACACAATATTGTGCCTTCAACTCTCCACCAATGCTTCAAGTATGTGGATTCTCAAGGAGTTGTAAAGACTGAATTTGCTGATATCAATCCCTTCAAGGGTGTCAAAGCCTGTTTTTCTGATTCAAGGCTTTATAAACAAGAACATGTGCAAGAGATATCAGACATAGCTGAAGATTAATCTTTTATTGAAGATCAGTCTATTAATGAAGATCCGCCAGAAAAACAACCTCTGAAGATCATAGTCAAGGGACGAATCCAATCCCAATCTGTCAATGATTAACCTTTGGTAATCAAGGTTAAAGGAAGAACTCAAGCTTCATCTGAGGAATCAGTAAATGTTCCTACTAAGAGCCAAGTTCAACCCTTTTTGATTAAGGTCAAAGGGCGTACTTCTTGTACGAATGATCCAGAACCACCATTGATTGTCAATCTTGGCAAATCTACGCAGAAGACGGATAATGGTCCACTGATGATTAATCCGAAGCGTAGCAGTCAAATCGTAAATGATGTAAATATTGATCATTCTGTACTTTTTGATATCAATGAAGATTTCCTTTTCGAGTATATGGCTGCCAAGTTTATTGGAAGAATGACTTTATCTACTGATAATCAAAGTCATCAATCTAAAGGCGACATAGAATCAGAAAAAACTTTATACATCAACTATAAAAAAAATTCCTTTTCTCTTCAGGTTGATGTTGGACCTTATGCTCAAAAGTTCTTGACATCTTCTCCTTATCTACTTCCGGTAGTTGCTCAATCACAAGCTTGTGTAACTTATAGACGTCATGAAGAATCTTATTTCGTGGTTCCGTCTAATAAGAAAAACAAGCGCCAAATTATTTTTGGCTTGGCTAGAAATATACCTGTTGCTCAGACAGACGATCTGAAAGATAGAGATAAAGGAAGAATCCGAATTGACAAATATAGTCAACAATCCATCAAGATCATTCAGAATATTGGATATGATTTGAAGACTATGCAAGGTCTCAATCAGGGCAAAGACAGACCACTCCCGTTATGTGGTGATCCGTTTTACCAGAAGACTCGTCATGGATTGGGATATGACCCGTCCCATATGTTTAATGACGATTTACAAGAAGAATTCTCTTCTAATTCCTCACAATCATCTGATTTAGAAGAAAACCAATTCATCGAATCGGATATATCTCGTTCCTCATTTGATGAATCTGAGCAGGTATTTTCAGCTTACATGGTTCAAATTGATGACGAATCCGAGCCATTTGAAAATGACCCTTGGGCCCAACAAATGGACACTCAATGGGAACTTCGTTTTGAACAACGACAGCCACCTACAGAGGTTGAGGTTGTCCAAATTGATGTCGGAGATGGAACTACGTCCAAACCAATATTCATCAGTAAGAACCTTTCTGACGATGAAAAGGAAGAGTTGATAAAACTGATCAAAGAATATATTGATATCTTTGCATGGAGTTATGAGGATATGCCGGGTCTAGATCATAAAGTTGCTACTCATAAGTTCAATATTTTGCCTAACGCCAAGCCTGTAAAACAACAGCAACGGCGCTTTAGACCAGATATGATGGATGCAATCGAAGCAGAAGTCAAAAAGTTGATCACATGTGGATTTGTGCGTGAAGAGCAACACCCGGATTGGGTTGCCAACATTGTTCCTGTTATGAAAAAGAACGAAAAAGTCCGAGTTTGTATAGATTATCGAGATCTTAATACGGCTTGTCCAAAGGACGAATTTTTACTTCCCATTACTGATGTCATGATAGACAATACATACGGTTTTGAACGTATGTCTTTCATGGATGGATTTTCAGGATACAATCAGATCAAGATGCACCCAGAAGATGAGAAACATACTTCTTTTCGAACACCCCTCGGAGTTTACTGTTATACGGTTATGCCGTTTGGTCTTAAAAATGCCGGTGCTACATATCAACGGGCTATGAGCAACATCTTTCAAGAGCATCTCCGGAAGACAGTTGAATGTTACGTGGATGACATCGATGTTAAAAGTCGATCAAAAGATGATCATATTCAAGACTTAAAGACAGTATTTGAATTGATGCGTCAACATCAATTGAAAATGAACCCTACCAAGTCTTTCTTAGGGGTTTCTAGTGGCAAGTTTTTAGGATTTGTTATTACTTCTCAGGGTATCCATGTTGACCCTGATAAAGTTAAAGCATTCTCGAAATGCGTCCTCCTCGCAATCTGAAAGAGCTCCGTGGTTTTCAAGGCCGCATTGCTTATATCAGGAGATTTATATCTAATCTCTCTGGGAGATGTCAACCTTTCTCCCGTCTGTTAAAAAAAGGTGTATCTTTTGTCTGGGATGAAGCGTGTCAAGAAGCCTTCAATGATATTAAACAATACCTTACAAATCTACCTGTCCTGGTACCTCCAGTGGTAGGAAAACCATTTTTGCTATATGTTCGAGCCTTGGATCATTCACTTGGTGCTTTTCTCGCACAGAAAAGTGATATGGGTCATGAACAGGCGATTTATTATCTTAGTCGAATGATGGTTGGAGCTGAACATAGGTATACTCCTGTAGAAAAGGAATGTCTGGCTTTGGTTTTTGCCATACAAAAGACAAGACATTATGTGACAGGACAAACTATTCATGTCATCTCCAAAATAAATCATATTCGGGTATTGATGAGAAAGTCGAGCATTCTTAATTCCAGATTAGCTACTTGGGCGATGTTGCTCACTCCTTATGATATGATTTATATACCTCAAAAATCAGTAAAGGGTCAACCATTAGCTGATTTCTTAGCTGCTCACCCTATACCAGAAACATCAAAGTTATATGAGGACATTCCAGATGAAGTCGTGGATTGCAACATGATTTTGAAGAATGATATATGGCAATTGTATTTTGATGGAGCATCACGAGTAGGACCTAAATGCAACATTGTCTCTGGGGTAGGAATCGTCTTGATTTCTCCTGACAAAATGGTCATATACCGTGCCTATTCTCTCAATGAGCCATGTTCCAACAATGTAGCAGAATATAATGCTCTATTGATTGGTCTCCAAGTAGCAAAACAATTGGATATTGAGTTCCTAGAAGCTTATGGAGATTCTCAATTGATTGTTAATCAAGTTAGAGGGACTTATGAGGTCAGAAACCCTGATCTCATCCCTTACCATCAAGTGGTAGTCGAGTTGGTCCTTTCATTCAAAGGATTCTTCATTGAATTTATACCACGTTCTCAGAATGTTGAGGCTGATGCTCTTGCTAGTCTAGCTGCAGATTTGGCTGTTCCAATCCGAAGGCAAAATATAATTACTTTGTTGGACCGAGATCTGTGCTGTATCAAGAATAATCTGTATGTTGAACAAAGTTATACTATAGAGGCTAGTTCCCAACAGAGGGATTGGAGAACTCCATTCATTGACTATGCGGTTCATAGAATTTTGCCTGAAGATCCAAAAGAAGCTGCATCAATTAAGAGACGATCATTTTGATTTTATTATGATTCATCTTTACATATGTTATATCGTCGATCATATGATGGACTCTTACTGCGTTGTCTCTCAGAAAGTGAAGCCAAACAAATACTACGAGAGGCTCATGATGGTGTTTGTGGTGCTCATCAACCAGGTCCTAAATTACAAGACCGTATTCGAAGAATGGGGTATTATTGGCCTTCCATGATAGCAGATGCTGTAGACTATGCCAGAAGATGTAAAGCATGTCAGATTTATGCTAATTTTATTTATCAACCGTCTGAATTTCTACATCCTACAGCAGCTTCTTGGCCCTTCGAAGCTTGGGGTATGGATATCATTGGTCCTATTAACCCTCCTTCTGTTAAAGGACATCGGTTCATATTAGCTATAACCGATTACTTTTCTAAGTGGGCAGAAGTAGTTCCTCTTGTTGAAGTGAAAACATCTAATGTGATCAGCTTCATCAAACATCATGTCATTTATCGCTTCGGGATTCCTCGACGAATAATTCATGACAATGGTCTATAATTCACCAGTCAGACATTTTATCGGTTCTGTGATAAGATCGAATTCAAAATTTGGCTTCTACGGCTTATAATCCAGCTGCTAATGGTTTAGCCGAAGCTTTCAATAAGACGATCATTAAACTTCTCAAAAAGTTTGTTTCTTCTAATAAACGTGATTGGAACGAGAAACATGGAGAATATTTATGGGCTTATCGAATAACAGTCCGAACTCCTACTGGTTTTACACCATTTTCATTGGTTTATGGATGTGAGGCTGTTCTTCCCTTGGAAATCCAAATTCCATCTCTACGGATAGCCATTGCTAATGAGCTAACTATAGAGAATAATGATCGCTTACGACTCCAAGAACTTGAAGGATTGGACGAGAAGCGTCTTCAAGCACAACAGCATATTGAGCTATATCAAGCCCGTATATCTCGAACTTTCAATCGTAAAGTTAAAGAGAGGGTGTTCAAGGTTGGCGAACTAGTATTGGCTGTTCGAAGACAGATGGTGATGACTCACAAAAGCAAAGGGAAATTCCAAGCAAAATGGGAGGGTCCTTATGTTATTGAGACCGTATTTTCTAATAGTGCCTATCGGTTATCAAAGCCTAATGGAGATCTGCTCATGATGCCTATCAACGGCAAATTCCTCAAGAAATACTATGTATAAAGAAGAAGGCTGATAAAAATAAAATTCCTTTATTTATTTTTGTTCTGAACAAAATTTTAAGAACCACTGTCTCCCTTATTGAATACATAATCAGCCAATGCTTCGAAGGTATCATTGCCTGAGTTCATGAAAAATCTGCAAGCAACCATCCTCTGTGCCTCTTCTTCAGGAGTTTTCCTTGGCTCTACTAAGAAAGCAAAGATATCTTGTGGTGGCTTGGGAGTAGAAGAGCTTTCGTCTACTTCGGTTGTCCCTGTCACAATTGGCTCAGCGGAGTGCGTCTCGACGACGTCCTCAACTTTCCTGGAGACTTCATTCTTTTGCTGCATATCCTTGGAAGACATTTCCAATACAGGAGTGGAAATAAGAATGAAATGTTACAATGAGTTTCCACCTATTTATAGGAAAGATCTGTGGATGAACCAGTCTTTGAAAACAACCTTTCATTCCCGAAAAGGTCTATCCGTCCATTCTATCAGGTTCATTCATTTAATTATGGAATTGAATCAAGGTTTTCTTTTCCCGAAAGTTATGTTGATTCATTCATACATTGATATGGACCTATATGCTCATGACATCTGTCTCCCTATTCCCCAGCTACCAAGGTTTGGTTAAGCTGATTTCTTGTCTCCTGTGAGAAGAATTTTAAATCTTCTATTTTATCAATTGATTAAAAAGTGGAATTCGTTATTTATCATGTTTTCACAACATCTGGATAAATACTAAATTTACCTACTTTTCTTATCTATCATTTTCCATTTGACCTCTGCATAGAAATTAATCTAATTTTCTTTTGAGTCCTTATATACTGTCATGTCCATATTACCTCTGATAGTATTGTATACTCTAAAAACAGAAAACAAGATTTCATTATCTATCATGTTCATATCACATCCAGATAGATACAAATCATTGAGCATAGAAGACTTATCATTTCCATTCCCATATCATCAAAAAAGTCTATTACATTTCTTAGACTTTCTTACAAGTAATAATGGAAATCTATTACATTCTTGGATTTTCATTCTATACACACAACGATAGCCTAATAGAGATCTATTTCTTCTTTGGATCTCCTTCGTCGGATTCGTTGTTGGTGTTAATTCCTTGCTGTCTGAGCCTCTGCGACGACCAGAACAGTAGGAATCAAACTCTGGTCTTCTCTCTCAGACGAGAGGAGAATCCCAGAGTATGGCAGCCCGAAGACGTGTTGCTGCCAATACAACTGGTGGAGGAGTGGCGGCCTCTCAAAGGAGATAGGAATGTATCAAGCATTGGGATACAATTCCTAGTCCTGCCGTGAAAGAAACTCTACTACCCGATTTCTCGGGATAGAGTTGACTCCACCATCCAACTCTCCATGTATAAAGGCTCTTCCTACCAACAGAGGAAGACCCTTCTATCTCACGAAGAGTTCTGAGTTGTCTGATTTGCGCGTCAAAAGCGCATGAGCTCCCTGATGTTGATGTCAGAAGAACGCTCTTCACAGTGTCAAAGTCACCAATACCGGTACTGGAAAAGCTCTTTAGCCAAACTTCTGCAGAAAACAACAAAGAAGAAGTGTTTTAAACAGAAGTACCATCAGATGCGTATGAGACGCTAACTAAAAAAAACAGATGCTCATGCGTCTTATTTTATCTTCAACGGACTACAAGGTATTTTGCGCCAGTGTCTTAGGTATACCACTATTCAGCAAGGCTTTTACGCTAGTGCTTCAGCAAGGCTTTTACGCTAGTGCTTCAGCAAGTCTTTTACGTCGGTGCTTCAGGTGTACCACTATTCAGCAAGGCTTTTACGCCAGTACTTCAGAAACTTCAAAGGCAGATAATTGCTTACGATCAGACTTACCACTTAGGCCAAATGGTTTGGCTCTAATAGTAGATGAATCTACATCTGGTGATTGGGCGTACAAAGGAACGCCATTGGAAAGCATCGCCATTGTCATTTGTTGGAGAACGATATTGCAAAAAGTTATCTTCAGAGGAATGAGAATAAGAATATATGAAACATTCTCGGCTATTTATAAAGACTGAAGAAACTGTTGGGAGTCTATTTCGGGAAAAGATCCTATTGAAAGGCTCTCGTGACCACAAGACAGACGCCACGTGTCGGTTTGTTTCTTGGGAATGAACAACCATAGAAGCAGTCAAAAGAAGTGTTGAACAGTTCTATGTACCAACAGATGAGATTAACATCAAAACTTTATTTATAAAAAGGAGGGAGTGGACCCCTACATATAAGAGAGTCGCAATACATGGAATATCATTTTCTCTCTCCTTCGTTGGGTTGACGAAGGGAGGCACCTAACTCGCGCATGTTGCGAATCCCAGAGGGACGCATCAGATTTAAAAATGCTTCTGCATCTCCTGAGCCCTCATATGCAGTCGGAGGACCACCATCGATGCGACTGAAGACTGCTGGAGTTAATCCAAAGCACTCTACAAAGTTGCGTGCTCGCTCAAAGTCAATCCTTGAGCCCGAAGCCTCTTCATTGTTAATCTCCTTCTTTGGCGCCATGTTACTATGGAGATGAATGACAAGAGTAAAGAATTTCTCCTTATTTATACAATTAAATCAACTCTCCATATTCCTCATTGAAAACTATTCATTATTAATGCAAACTCGGGGAAGTGAAAAGGCGTTCGAAAGTTTCGAGAAAAAAATTTATTGTGACGGTTAAATGTTGACCGACACTATTTAATGATATTTTACGCCGACTGTTGGATATCCCCGCTTTTACGCGGATGACTGTTGCGTATCCCAAATTTTACGCTGACTGGTCAAATCTCAACTTTTATGCTGCTATTCAAAGTGTTTCGAATTATGAAGACATTCGAATACTTTGAAGGGGGTCTTGTAGGAGCGTAAAAAGTGCTTCATAGAATGAGTCAAAGTGATAGATCATTTTACTCAAATTGATCTACTTTACGCCACAGGGGGTTAAATACTTTACGCCCAAGACAAGGCTAGTCGCTTTTTACGCCTAAAGCAGCCAGGGTCAAGACATTGGTTTTACGCCTAAGATAGGCCAACCCTCTTTTTACGCTAGACAAAGCTGTCAAAGTCTCGCATTTAATGCAAAGTCTGACATGAAGATATTGATGATGGCATATACCACAGATTTCGAAGGGATTTGTTTTATACAGAGACCAATGTTGTCATTTAGTATGTGGACTGAGCTACTTTACGCTCACACTATGGCTTCTTTTACGCACGAAGATTATATGAGTTTTTACGCTCAAAATTCGACGTGTGCGTAAAGTCTATTTGGGCTACTTTACGCTCAAGGTTATTTAATAACCACTTTACGCGAGAAATCTATGACAGGGCAGTTTTACGTCTAGTCCACTGCTTTACGCTCAGAGTACATTGGGGTTGTTTTACGCCCTATTCTTCTTCATCAGTTGAGAACGTGGTCTGCCTACATGGCTTTCATGCCACACATCTCGAAGAACGTGTGTACGTGCATCCTATTCTTACTGAAATGATGGGACACGTTTCAACATATACAGAGGATGACTTCGGTCATGGGTGGCAGTTGCTAGCGTAAAGACGGAACTTTTGCTGAGTTTTTACGCACAATAGCCCAAGTCTATAAATAGACTTATTTTCTCATATAAGACACACAGAGACAGGAGAAAAGACAGAGAGATTAGAACTCAGAAATTTTTGATTCTCTAGAGCATTCAACCTTTCTTTCAGAACAGAGTGAAGCAAAGCAGGAAAGCATTCGGTCTCGCCATCAGTCCCCAAGTGCGTCGATACCTTTCTGGTGACTTAGTTCTTCCAAGTTGTTCATCTTCAAGCAGCGATCTTCATCATCATCGTATGGTCCAAGGAACAAAGTGATCATTTACAGATCAGACTTCTACAGCAATACTTTCCCAGAATCAAATTTGTACTTCTTGTACTCTTTCTCGTTTTATTTTCAAAATCCGATTTCCAGGCATTTTGTTAAATGAAACAAAAATGGCGACTCTGATGGGTATTCAGGGTTCGATTGAGGAAATTGAACATGAGATAAATCTTTCAGATAGTTCGAACCCACCATGCCAACTGACGAGCTGAAAACTTCTGCGAGAGGGTGAACTTGCAAATCCACTGACAAAAGGACAAAAGAGATCAAATTAGTTTGGAAGTTTTATGACTTTTACGCTTACTAAAAGTGGATAAAGGTTTATGAAGTCTTTGTTTTACAAAGTCTCTTAGTGATTGATGAATTTTACGCTACCACATGTTAATGTGAGCGTAATATAACTTTTTACGCTAGCATGTATGAACATGAGCGTAGTTAAGTTTTACGCTAGCACATTAATTGTGGGTGTAATCTAAATTTTACGCTGACACTTATAACGTGGGCGTGCTCTTTTTATCTTTTATGCTAACACGTACAACGTGGGCATATATTGTCATTTCAGTTTTTATGCTAACACGTATAACGTTGGCGTAAAAACTGAAGGTTTGGGTTATATTTTCCTTCCTCGACGGGTTTTCCCAGCCAAAGAATAGGGTTTTACCCATCATAGGCGGAGCTACGGCCGGGTTGGGTTTTCGGTGTGGTGTTGACGACGGAATGGGAGTTTTTGCATGGTCGGCCGACGACGAATCGACGGCTGGTTTCTTCCCCTTGTTGCTAGCGGCAGATGATTTCTTGGGAGCCATTGGATCAAAGTGAAGGTTTCGAAGAAAGACAGGGCAAAGGAACTCGAGATTGCAAAAAGATAAGTAAAAGTGTGTTCTCTCTCCGAAGAATCCTATTTATAGGGAAATTTCAAATCGGTTCAAATTCCAGATTTTACGCCGACTGTTGGATATCTCCGCTTTTACGCGGATGACTGTTGCGTATCCCAAATTTTACGCTGACTGGTCAAATCTCACTTTTACGCTTATGTTCAAAGTGTTTCGAATTATGAAGACATTCGAAAGTTTGAAGGGAGTCTTGTAGGAGCGTAAAAAGTGCTTCACAGAATGAGTCAAAGTGATAGATCATTCTACTCAAATTGAGCTACTTTACGCCGCAAGGAGGTTAAATACTTTACGCCCAAGACAAGGCTAATCGCTTTTACGCCTAAAGCAGCCAGGGTCAAGACAATGGTTTTACGCCTAAGATAGGCTAACCCTCCTTTTACGCTAGACAAAGCTGTCAAAGTCTCGCATTTAATGCAAAATCTGACATGAAGATATTGATGATGGCATATACCACAGATTTCGAAGGGATTTGTTTTATACAGAGACCAATGTTGTCGTTTAGTATGTGGACTGAGCTACTTTACGCCCACACTATGGCTTCTTTTACGCACGGAGATTATATGAGTTTTTACGCTCGAAAGTCGACGTATGTGTAAAGTCTATTTGGGCTACTTTACGCTCAAGGTTATTTAATAACCACTTTACGCGGGAAATCTATGACAAGGCTGTTTTACGCCTAGTCCATTGCTTTACGCTCAGAGTACATTGGGGTTGTTTTACGCCCTATTCTTCTTCATCAGTTGAGAACGTGGTCTGCCTACATGGCTTTCATGCCACACATCTCGAAGAACGTGTGTACGTGCATCCTATTCTTACTGAAATGATGGGACATGTGTCAACATATACAGAGGATGACTTCGGTCATGGGTGGCAGTTGTTAGCGTAAAGACGAAACTTTTGCTGAGTTTTTACGTACAAGAGCCCAAGTCTATAAATAGACTTATTTTCTCATAACACACACACACAGAGGCAGGAGAAAAGACAGAGAGATTAGAACTCAGAGATTTTTGATTCTCTAGAGCATTCTTCTTCAACCTTTCTTTCAGAACAGAGTGAAGCAAAGCAGGAAAGCATTCGGCCTCGCCATCAGTGCCGAAGTACGTCGATACCTTTCTGGTGACTTAGTTCTTCCAAGTTGTTCATCTTCAAGCAGCGATCTTCATCATCATCGTATGGTCCAAGGAACAAAGTGATCATTTACAGATCAGACTTCTACAGCAATACTTTTCCAGAATCAAATTTGTACTTCTTGTACTCTTTCTCGTTTTATTTTTAAAATCCGATTTCCAGGCATTTTGTTAAGTGAAACAACAGGTTCTCGTGACTGTTTAGTTGATTGCTTTGAGGGTACTGTCTGTCCTGTGATTTTGCCTGATGGGAGCACTATTGAGGCTGTTCTGAGAGGCAAAGTATTTTTGACTGTTTTATTGGTGTTGACGGATGTTCTTTATATTCTGACATTGACTTGCAATTTGATCTCTGTCTCACAATTGATTGGTGCCAGAAATTGTGATATGTTATTTACTTCTAATTTGTGTTTTGTTCAGGACCGAAGTACGAGGATGGTGATTGAAGCAGGTGAACAAAGGGGTGGACTTTACTTCTTGGGAGAGGTTTCAGCTTCTTTGGCTTCGGTCATCCTGGCATGCAAAGAGAGTGATTCCGAGGTTTGGCATAGTAGATTGGGGCATCCTTCAGATAAAGTAATGCAGACTTTACCTTTTCTTTCTGGTAGTAGTGTATTTTCTCATAAGGCTTGTGATATTTGTCATCAAGCTAAACAGACTCGTGATGCTTTTCCTGCTAGTAGTAGTCGTGCTTTGAGATGCTTTGAACTTATACATTATGATCTGTGGGGACCATATCGTATTCCGTCATCTAATGGGACACGATATTTTTTGACTTTGGTGGATAATTTTTCTAGAGCTGTTTGGGTTATTTTATTGAAGGATAAGTGTACTGTTTATTCTATGTTTCTTAAATTCATTGCTATGGTGAAGCGTCAGTTTGGGACTGATATACGTCGTGTGCGGAGTGACAATGGCACTGAATTTAATTATTTACGAGATTATTTTTCATCTCAAGGTATATTGTTCCAAACATCCTGTATTGGGACACCTCAACAGAATGGAAGGGTGAAAAGAAAACATCGACATATTTTAAATGTAGCCCGGGCATTGAGATTTCAGGGTTCTTTTTCTGTAAATTTTTGGGAGGAATGTGTTCTAGGTGCATGTTATTTGATAAATATAACACCTAGTATCTTGCAGTTTAAGTCTCATTATGAAGTTTTATATGGTTCGGCTTCTTCGTATGATCATCTACGTATTTTTGGTTGTCTGTGCTATGCGTATGATTTGAAATCCCGAAATGATAAATTTGCTAGCAGGAGTAGAAAATGTATCTTTGTTGGGTATCCCCTTGATAAAAAGGGATGGAAACTGTATGATTTGGAGACTGGTAAATTTTTTGTGTCCCGTGATATTACTTTTTATGAAAAAGAATTTTCTGGGTGTGGCTCTGCTAGCGAGATGTCTTCTGCGACACGTCATACATCTGTTGGGGTGCCGGGAGACGATATCGAGGTTTTTGGGATGGTGCTGGCTGCGGTTGCTGAGGCCGAAGTGGTTACTGGCAGCTCGACACCGAGTGACGATGATGCACATGTAGCTACAGAAGTATTGACAGGAGAGTCTGCTGGGGGTGATGCGGGTACTACTGATGATACAGGGGATACAGTGTTGCCAGAGGTGCCCGACGAGGTAGTAATGGGAAGAGGAATGAGAAAGAAATCACAGCCAGTGCGATTACAGGATTTTGTGATGAATGCTGTTCGAAGTAAAAGTCCCCCTTCACCACAGTTCGTCTGTTCCCGTCACTTCCTCAGGTACTTCGTATCCTCTAACACAATTCTAAGTTATGACATATTTACTGCTGGATACAGAGATTTTCTTGCAGCTATCACTGCAGGTGTTGAGCCTACCTCATATCGCCAGACCTCGCGAGATTCAGGCTGGCGTACGGCTATACAAACTAAAATACAGGCTCTGGAAGATAATGGGACATGGAGTCTTGTCGATTTGCCTCTTGGGAAGAAAGCTTTGGGAAGTAGATGGGTGTACAAAATAAAGTACAACTCCGACGACAGTGTTGAGCGCTTAAAGGCACAGCTGGCTGTGTTCGATAATCATCATGTTGAGGGGATCGATTATTCAGAGATATTTGTCCCGGTAGCTAAGATGCCTACAGTTACGGCGTTCTTGGCTGTTGCAGCTATGAGAGGATGGACTTTGCACCAGATGGATGTGCACAATGCTTTTTTTCATGGAGATCTGACAGAAGAAGTGCATATGAAGTTGCCGTCAGGTTTTTCGTATAGTGAACCCAACAAAGTGTGTCGCCTGCGTAAGTCTCTATATGGATTGAAACAGGCACCACGTGGTTGGTTTGCTAAGCTTACTGCTTCCCTGATATCCTATGGATTTATTCAATCTCATTCCGATTATTTTATTTTCTCTCTTTTTAAAGGGAAGGTAGAGTTGCATGTTTTGATCTATGTGCATGATATGATTATGTCTGCTAATGACTCAGGTGCTTTAGATGCTTTCAAAAAGTACCTTAGTTCTTGCTTTCACATGAAGGATCTTGGTGTGTTGAAGTACTTTCTTGGCATAGAGGTGGCTCGGAGTGCAGAAGGAATTTCCTTGTGTCAAAGGAAGTAGGCTTTGGACATCATTTCAGAATGCGACTTGATGGGGTCTCGACATGCTGGCTTTCCCATGGAGCCCAATCACAAGCTGGCAGAATCGACTTGTCCAAAGATGGCGGATGCAGAGACTTATCGGAGGCTGGTTGGGATGTTGATTTATCTATCATTTACTCGCCCTGACTTAGCCTATGCTGTGCATATCTTGTCTCAATTCTTACAGGAGCCTCGACAAGATCATTGGCATGCTGCTTTGAGAGTTGTCAGATATCTCAAACATGCATCGGGACAGGGTATTCTTTTGAAAGCTGATTGTGATCTCCGTCTTTCTGGTTGGTGTGATTCCGACTGGGCCAGTTGTCCCTTGACTCGCCGCTCTGTTACAGGCTGGTTGGTGTTTCTGGGGGGTTTCCTGTAATGTCCCAAATTCGTGATACGTATTTAGTGTACGTATACGTGTTTTGGACCCATATTTTATTTATTCATGGTTGGTTATCTTGGTTTATTTTGCATTGGCATGGTTTTATTGGCATTGATAGTTTAATTGGTTTTAATGGTTCATTGGTTTATTTGGGCTTGGTTTACTCTCGGTTTGGGTTGACTTGGTTTGGCCGGTTGCTTGGTCCATCATGGACCAAGGTGAACCCCCTACCTACCACCACCCATGATATTTATTTTCCCACCAACCTTCTCTCTCCTCCATAACTTTCATTTATTTCTTCTTCTTCTTCCTTCCTCTCCACAACTCCCCAACCATAGGCAAGTGCAACTTGCTTCCACAAGAGAACCCATTTTTATTGTTCCATTAGCTTCTCCTCATGTTTCTAAGACACATTAGAACTTGTCATTTTCTATTTTAAAGCTTTAATTTTCGTAGATCTAGAAATTGCTTATTTTCGGATTTTAGAGGTTTTGATCTATCAAACTTCTTTGTTTTCAAGTTTTGAGGGTTCCATGCTGTAGAGAATTTTATTCTACCCAAGTTTGACCTTTGAAAAGTTGGATTTGGACTTATTTTGACCAAGTTATGGACTTTTGAAGTTTTAGGTTCAAACCATGGAGTTCTTGCTGTTTTGGAGAAGACAGTGAGCAGTGCTCGAGCTTTTTAGCTTGTGCCACTGAGTTGCGCACACTCTTTAGTGCAGCGCAGACCCCATACGCTGCCTTTTGTGAGCGTATGGCTTGCATACGCTGACTTGTGTGACAAGGAGTCGTATGGACCCCATACGCTACCTTTTGTGAGCGTATGGCTTGCATACGCTGACTTGTGTGATAAGGAGTCGTATGGACCCCATACGCTGCCTTTTGTGAGCGTATGGCTTGCATACGCTGACTTGTGTGACAAGGAGTCGTATGGACCCCATACGCTGCCTTTTGTGAGCGTATGGCCTGCATACGCTGACTTGTGTAACGAGGAGTCGTATGGAGTGCATACGCTGCCTTTTGTGAGCGTATAACCTGAGCGTATGGCCTGAGCGTATGCTGCCTGAGCGTAGCCTGATTACCCTGGATCTTCTATGGCCCTGTATATTGATATTTTATTAGATATTTAACGTCCATTTTATATCCTTACGCCTTTTGTCCTGAACTTGATAATCATGAATTTACTTAATATGTTTGGAATTGATAATTGAGCATGACGTGATAGTGACCCGTAGTGGTACACTCCTGACATAATAGCCTGACATGACCTGATAGTGGCCCGTCGTGGTGCACTCCTGACAAAGTACACTTGGCATGATAACCTGACATGATTATCTCGAATAGCTGTTGCGACGGCTACCTGACATGACGTGACCTGTTTAATTAATCATGACACCGTGGGCGATTGTGCTTGTACAAATAATCTAGTCCTGTCTTTCATCATGTCTAGGAGGGGACTCCTGAGTACCACGGTCAGGAGTACCTACTGAAATGGACTAAGGTTAATAATTAGTATAATTTACTACTCATGAAGAGATGTTCCCCAGTTACAGGCGATCCCGTTATCCCGGCCGCAAATGTTTGGACTTGTAGCCTGCCGACGAGTAGGGCACATTTCCAGCCCACTGTTATGTGGGACACTCTTGATTGTCACTTTAAATGACTGAACTCTATTGTCACTCTAATGCATTATACTCTCTAGATTGTCACTATAATGATTGCCTGGATAACCTGGATAGCTGCAGGGCCTGTGACTACTTGGAGCATCTCATTGCATCTTGCTAGTAACTAGGATTGTGATAACCCTAGTTAGTTAATGTAGAAAGCCGTAGGCAATGATTGGCCGTGATTGATTGGATGGAGTCTAGTCCAGTATGGTATTGTCTAGAATTGATTGATTGCAAGATTGTACTAGAATGGTTGAATGATTGTCACTCCAGATTGTCACTATAATGATTGTCACTCCAGATTGTCACTATAATGATTGACACTCCAGATTGTTACTTGACCTGATTTCTTATATTATCTTGCCGATAAATGGTGAGAGAAACCAAGTTCCGTTCAGACGAAGGGTTACAACCCCGGTCCTTGTTTGGTTTACGGGTTGTAACCTAGCTATCTGAATAGTTCCATGGTTATCTCATCGTATATCATCCTGGCATGCTTTTCCATATGTCCTGTTTTTAGTGATTCTATGCAAGATTGTCTTTTATAATTACCTATCATGCTTTTTCTTAAATTACTGTCTCTTATTATGTAATTATATTATTGTGCTAATTTGCTGGCTTTAGTTCTTAAGTGAAGCCTCCTTTGTGGCACTTGCTCTTTCTGGGGTCTGACCCAGCTGGTTTTGTATGGCCAGATACCGGAGCAGCACCAAAGGATCTTCCTGCTTTCCAGCCCGATGGTGGTCACCAGGCATAACCAGGGCATCGAGTGGGTTTCTTTTGTTCTCCCACTGTAATATTGTAAATTATTCTTTTGAGGCGTTTAGCCGACGAGCAAGTGTTAGCTCGATTGTACTTACTTACTGTCTGCCTACGGGCTGTAACATGATTGACAAGCCCCGGAGGTTGATCATGTATGACTGAACTCTTGCTAGTCCTCATATTTTGTAACGACTAGCTTCATGATCATCTGGATATGTAATGTTTGGGACGCCTTACAATTGTATATTTAGAGATCTGATATCTTGTGATTATTATTAGTTGGTTGAGATTGAGACAATAGGCTATTTTATGACCTTAAGAGACTTTTGGATTGTAGTGAAACCCTCACATATCTAGACAGCCGTGACCGTATAGCGGTGTGGATCCCATTCGTTATACGTAGCTGGCTATGTCTGTCCCCGCTCTCCAGTATTCTGGTTCTGGGGCGTGACATGGTTTAAGTGGTGGCCCATGCAGGTCTTGTAATTCAAGATATGTGAGGGTTTACCGAATAGATGTCTCAATCGGTACTCGCCCTTGATCTCTGCTCGTATCCTCTTGATTCCTGAAATTCTTGTCCTGATCACATGCTTGTAATCATTGATCTGTCCTGGTCCTTCCTTATTGTTCCCATATCGTCTTCTTCAGCGGCATTGAACCTGGACCTGCTGATCAGCAAGGCGGATCACCTCCCGTGGACCAGCAGCAACCAGAAGATCAGGCCCAGCACTCAGGAGCAGCCTCCCGAGTCGTACCTACTGGAGGAGAGCCGCCAGTTCAGCCAGTCCAGCCTGCAGATCCTGATGATGGCACTTTGGTGGGTCTCATCAGATCATTGTTAGCTTCCCAAGATCGTAGAGGCGATGCCTTGCACCAGGCAGTGGAAGATGCTCTGAATAGAAGTGGTCCTCGAGGGAACAGTGCGGTCAACAGTTTCAAGCGCCTGAACCCTCCCTTCTTCGATGGCAGCGAGGATGCCATTGCTGCCGATGCTTGGCTACAGGATATAGAGATGATTCTCGAAGCCGCGAAGACTCCAGAAGACGAGAAGGTGGCTGTGGTGCGCCTACAGTTATTGGATCTAGCCCGCAGTTGGTGGGCCGCACAAGCAGTGGGATTGGCAGCACCTGTCTCCTGGGCAGTGTTCAGCGAGAAGTTCCAGATCAAGTATTATGATGCAGTGGCTCGATATGACTTGCAGACCAGGTTCAGTAATCTTAAGCAGATGGGAAGGACGGTCGACGGTTATGCGGCCGAATTTTCCAGACTCAGTCGGTTTGCTCCCACCTTGGTGGCAACCGAGTTTGATAGAGCGCAGAGGTTCCAGCAGGGACTTCACCTGGAGATTATATTGGCAGTAGAACAGTTCGAGCATCAGACCTATGATGCGGTGTTATGAGCAGCAAGGAGGCACGAGTATACCTCCCAGAGAATAGTGGACAGGACCGGAGGTCGGAAGCGGTCCCATAGTCAAATGAATCAGTCTTCAGCCCCAGCCCCGGCAGCCAGGACTTTAACTATTGGAGCTCCGAGGCGAGCAGCTTCAGTTACGTCGGTCCAGCACTCAACCCCGACGTACTCTCCGCAGAAACAGAAGCAAGCGCAGTCTTCCGCCGTGGGCTGTTCTTATTGTGGAAAGCCTGGACACGTGGTAGCAGAGTGTCGCAAGGCGTTGGGATTGTGTTTATTGTGTGGAGCACCGGACCATAGGGTGGGGTCCTGCCCTTTCAGAGTTGATTCAGCATCGATAGTATCTAGTCCCTCGGTTGGGGGACCAGCACCAGCACCAGCACCAGCACCAGCTCCAGTTCACCAGCAACAGCAATTCCCGTTTCCGAGGCCCTTGCCGACTCAGGCCCAGACTTTCCAGCAACAGGACCCGCGGCAGTTTGCCCTAGCCCAGGCTCAGGTTCAGAATCGGCCGAGAGGTATATGTGTCCTCTCATCTTGCTTTTCTACCGTTATTATGCGGGGTGCATGACGTATTTCAAGTATCCTAATTACAACGGTACATTCCGGACCCGAGCCATATCCTAGGTCATTCGAAACTGGTTATTGGTACCAACCTTTTCGTATGAGGATAGGCCCGTGCCCATGTTGACCAAAGAGAGAGACTCGAGCGCAAAACTATCAGTTCAGTCCGTGTTGCTTAGAGTCATCCCTCTTTGGGAGAGTCAAACTTGGGAGCATGAGGATGATATCTGATTAGGTCGTCCCGGCTGGTTTGACTCGTAAGGTGTAATATCTTCCTTATGCCTTACGTTTCGAATCCTTGCTTGCATGAATGATTGTATGATTGATTGGTAGTGGTAGATTGCCTATGATAGAATAGCTTTCCCTTACATCTCTAGCCTCTTGATTAAATTCCGAGGACGAAATTCTTTTAAGGTGGGTAGGATGTAATGTCCCAAATTCGTGATACGTATTTAGTGTACGTATACGTGTTTTGGACCCATATTTTATTTATTCATGGTTGGTTATCTTGGTTTATTTTGCATTGGCATGGTTTTATTGGCATTGATAGTTTAATTGATTTTAATGGTTCATTGGTTTATTTGGGCTTGGTTTACTCTTGGTTTGGGTTGACTTGGTTTGGCCGGTTGCTTGGTCCATCATGGACCAAGGTGAACCCCCTACCTACCACCACCCATGATATTTATTTCCCCACCAACCTTCTCTCTCCTCCATAACTTTCATTTATTTCTTCTTCTTCTTCCTTCCTCTTCACAACTCCCCAACCATAGGCAAGTGCAACTTGCTTCCACAAGAGAACCCATTTTTATTGTTCCATTAGCTTCTCCTCATGTTTCTAAGACACATTAGAACTTGTCATTTTCTATTTTAAAGCTTTAATTTTCGTAGATCTAGAAATTGCTTATTTTCGGATTTTGGTGGTTTTGATCTATCAAACTTCTTTGTTTTCAAGTTTTGAGGGTTCCATGCTGTAGAGAATTTTATTCTACCCAAGTTTGACCTTTGAAAAGTTGGATTTGGACTTATTTTGACCAAGTTATGGACTTTTGAAGTTTTAGGTTCAAACCATGGAGTTCTTGCTGTTTTGGAGAAGACAGTGAGCAGTGCTCGAGCTTTTTAGCTTGCGCCACTGAGTTGCGCGCGCTCTTTAGTGCAGCGCAGACCCCATACGCTGCCTTTTGTGAGCGTATGGCTTGCATACGCTGACTTGTGTGACAAGGAGTCGTATGGACCCCATACGCTACCTTTTGTGAGCGTATGGCTTGCATACGCTGACTTGTGTGATAAGGAGTCGTATGGACCCCATACGCTGCCTTTTGTGAGCGTATGGCTTGCATACGCTGACTTGTGTGACAAGGAGTCGTATGGACCCCATACGCTGCCTTTTGTGAGCGTATGGCTTGCATACGCTGACTTGTGTGATAAGGAGTCGTATGGACCCCATACGCTGCCTTTTGTGAGCGTATGGCTTGCATACGCTGACTTGTGTGACAAGGAGTCGTATGGACCCCATACGCTGCCTTTTGTGAGCGTATGGCTTGCATACGCTGACTTGTGTGACGAGGAGTCGTATGGAGTGCATACGCTGCCTTTTTGTGAGCGTATAACCTGAGCGTATGGCCTGAGCGTATGCTGCCTGAGCGTAGCCTGATTACCCTGGATCTTCTATGGCCCTGTATATTGATATTTTATTAGATATTTAACGTCCATTTTATATCCTTACGCTTTTTGTCCTGAACTTGATAATCATGAATTTACTTAATATGTTTAGAATTGATAATTGAGCATGACGTGATAGTGACCCGTAGTGGTGCACTCCTGACATAATAGCCTGACATGACCTGATAGTGGCCCGTCGTGGTGCACTCCTGACAAAGTACACTTGGCACGATAACCTGACATGATTATCTCGAATAGCTGTTGCGACGGCTACCTGACATGACGTGACCTGTTTAATTAATCATGACACAGTGGGCGATTGTGCTTGTACAAATAATCTAGTCCTGTCTTGCATCATGTCTAGGAGGGGACTCCTGAGTACCACGGTCAGGAGTACCTACTGAAATGGACTAAGGTTAATAATTAGTATAATTCACTACTCATGAAGAGATGTTCCCCAGTTACAGGCGATCCCGTTATCCCGGCCGCAAATGTTTGGACTTGTAGCCTGCCGACGAGTAGGGCACATTTCCAGCCCACTGTTATGTGGGGCACTCTTGATTGTCACTTTAAATGACTGAACTCTATTGTCACTCTAATGCATTATACTCTCTAGATTGTCACTATAATGATTGCCTGGATAACCTGGATAGCTGCAGGGCCTGTGACTACTTGGAGCATCTCATTGCATCTTGCTGGTAACTAGGATTGTGATAACCCTAGTTAGTTAATGTAGAAAGCCGTAGGCAATGATTGGCCGTGATTGATTGGATGGAGTCTAGTCCAGTATGGTATTGTCTAGAATTGATTGATTGCAAGATTGTACCAGAATGGTTGAATGATTGTCACTCCAGATTGTCACTATAATGATTGTCACTATAATGATTGTCACTCCAGATTGTCACTATAATGATTGACACTCCAGATTGTTACTTGACCTGATTTCTTATATTATCTTGCCGATAAATGGTGAGAGAAACCAAGTTCCGTTCAGACGAAGGGTTACAACCCCGGTCCTTGTTTGGTTTACGGGTTGTAACCTAGCTATCTGAATAGTTCCATGGTTATCTCATCGTATATCATCCTGGCATGCTTTTCCATATGTCCTGTCTTTTAGTGATTCTATGCAAGATTGTCTTTTATAATTACCTATCATGCTTTTTCTTAAATTACTGTCTCTTATTATGTAATTATATTATTGTGCTAATTTGCTGGCTTTAGTTCTTAAGTGAAGCCTCCTTTGTGGCACTTGCTCTTTCTGGGGTCTGATCCAGCTGGTTTTGTATGGCCAGATACCGGAGCAGCACCAAAGGATCTTCCTGCTTTCCAGCCCGATGGTAGTCACCAGGCGTAACCAGGGCATCGAGTGGGTTTCTTTGTTCTCCCACTGTAATATTGTAAATTATTCTTTTGAGGCGTTTAGCCGACGAGCAAGTGTTAGCTCGATTGTACTTACTTACTGTCTGCCTACGGACTGTAACATGATTGACAAGCCCCGGGGGGTTGATCATGTATGACTGAACTCTTGCTAGTCCTCACATTTTGTAACGACTAGCTTCATGATCATCTGGATATGTAATGTTTGGGACGCCTTACAATTGTATATTTGGAGATCTGATATCTTGTGATTATTATTAGTTGGTTGAGATTGAGACAGTAGGCTATTTTATGACCTTAAGAGACTGATGGATTGTAGTGAAACCCTCACATATCTAGACAGCCGTGACCGTATAGCGGTGTGGATCCCATTCGTTATACGTAGCTGGCTATGTCTGCCCCCGCTCTCCAGTATTCTGGTTCTGGGGCGTGACATTTCCTATTTCTTGGAAGACCAAGAAGCAACCAACTGTTTTCTGATCTTCCGCTGAAGCTGAATACCGATCTCTCGCTGCGCTTGTTTGTGAGTTGAAATGGTTGAAGGAGTTATTGGTGTGTTTGGGCGTTCGCCAGGAGTCTGCTATGTCGGTTTATTGTGACAGTCAGTCAGCCCTGCACCTGGCTCAGAACCCGGTATTTCATGAGCGCAGTAAACATATTGAGGTGGATTTGCATTTTGTTCGCGATGCTATTAGAGATGGCACCGTAATAGCCTCGCGTGTTCCTACTTCTACTCAACTGACTAAAATCTTCACCAAGTCCCTTGGAAAGCATGTGTTTGATTATTTCCTTCTCAAGTTAGGCATTTGTGACTTGCATGCTCCAACTTGGGGGGGAGGGGGGGGGGGGGGGGGGGTGTTAGATTATATTTGTAACTAATGTAAATATGGTCCATAAGTCCAATCGTGTAGACACTATATATATTGTACTCAACCCCCATCAATAAAAACAAGACATTATTATTTGCTACCAAACGAGGCCGCCTGAGAAATAATCTGGCTTTGTAATTTTTTGCGCCATCCTTGTGTCCAAATAGGACACGCTAATAGCAAGTGAAGCTGGACGACAAGCAACAGAAATGTGCCCTCCCCCAAACCCAAAAAAAAACTCCGGCATTCTTCTGCTACAATAGAATTAACATCTAATCAAAAATAAAACGAATTCAGCAAACACACTTGGTTTACCATACAATTTCCACAGCCAAAATTCATACTAGATGGCCTAACCAAATCTTTACCAACTAATAGTACTCTCAGCCGTTCAAATCACTTATTTTACAAGTTAGGCAGTACTACTACAAGCTGAAGAATCCCCATACCCTAGCACCTCGGAAACTCGTGTAGGAGTGCAATTCTGCAATTAGCTTCCAGCAGAACATTAATAAGAACATGAATAGCTATATATCATCATAATCAGTCTATTAGAAATAGACCTCATACTTTCATTCCATTCCATAACACCATGATGCATTTCAGAAGACCGTCTAGGAGACGGAGGAATCGTTGTCGTTGTCCTCTCCCATGTCGGCCTCCTTCACTTCCTGAATCATCTTCAGAACCTGCCATGTCGTAGGCCTGCTTTCTGGAGACGACCGGATACACGCTGCCGCAATGCCGACGATCATCATCAGCCGTTCATCGTCAGGTCCGTCATCTTCCCTCGCCGATCTCACCCAGGAGGGCAGATCCGTCGCTATCAGATTCGCATGCTGCAACGGGGGCTTCCCCGTCAGGAGCTCCAGCAGCAGCACGCCAAAGGCGTAGACATCCGAACGCGAGTCAGTCGCCGGTTCGATTTTCGAGTCTCGGGAGCCCGGTATTCGGAGTCGTCGTCGCCATCTAAAGGCTCTACGAGGACCAGGAGGCAGTTGTCGGTGAGGCAGGCTTCGAAGTCCGGACCAAGGAGAACATTGGAGGACTTTATATTGCCATGAACAAGGCCAGATGCTTGGTGGATGTAGGCAAGGCCCTGTGCCACGTCTTCCGCTATCTTCAAGCATGAAGTCCAGTGAAGAGGCTTGGCTCGGGTTGATCTTGAACCTGTGGGCAGTTGGTATATAATTTGGTTACTCATAGATAACAATCTAACTTGAACAGGACTAGGAGGCATGACTTGATGAAACCTTCAGCAAAAGGAAATAAATAATGGACAATTCTGGAAGATCTGCATTTATCAGGCTAGGAACATGTTGAAGTGAGAGTGGTGACGAACAAGCGAGATGGGAAGGGAAAGAAACGTAGAGAAGTACAATAGTTTCGACACAATATACCCCTTCTACAATAACTTTCATACAAGAGTACCACAGAAGAACGAAGTGTCTAATATGGATATGAATTACAAAGAATATAGGAGCATGAAATAAACTAATTATTTGCATACACGGGCAACGGGTGAACCTTAAGCTAGTCGACATCTATATACCATATGGTTCAGCTCCATACGAAGCTCCAACAAGCAATGTCATACATATGCTTTACAATGGAGTTAGCTTCATATTATTATTCTAAAATATTCCTCTTCGACGTCTATATATATTATAAGTCTTGCGTTTTAATATTTTCATCTTGTAACAAATAACAGGAATTGCAAGTTATAATTGTTGAGGATTTAAGTTTGATTGCATAAAGACGAACATTCTAGATTCATTAGGTTTGAACGAATCGTCTAATTCATTGGGTTTGAACGAATTACCATAGGGTTTGAACGAATTACCATATTCGTTGGATTTTGGTTGTGACTGTTCAGCCTGTAACTGGTCGTGCAAATTCATTCACTCTCGTTCTGACTATTTGAATAGGCATGAAAGTTTCTATATAAATCTGAGTATAACCAAGTCTCAATCATTACAATAATCACCAAGAAAACACAAAATCACTATTACTCAACAGTTTAAAAGAAGAGATTCAGATTTGTTGCCTGCATCTTTTGTTCAAGTCTTTGTTGTATCTTGGAAAAAGTATACGTCTAAACCCCACAGCAACTCTTTCCGATTGGGAGCGAATAACTTTCTAAATAAAGTGTCGGCATACATATACGCCTCAAAACCATTTTCGTTTTATCTATATTATTATCACTAACTATTTTAGAAAGTTATTCCTCTGGTACTATAGAGACTGAGATGAACATGGCTTCGGTCAAAGTAATGAACCAGGATCTGATCAAACTTGATCAGTTTGATGGCAACCAGAAGGATTTGTTCTTCCCGATAACGAAAATAATGATTGTAAAAATATATCTATATATGGCTTGAAACAAGCATCAGAATAGTGGCATCAAAACTTTGATCCGTCCATTTTATCGTTTGGGTTTATTCATAATTGTGCTGATATGTGTATTTATTCGACATTTACAAAAGAATATAATTATATCTTGTATGTTGATGATATGCTTATTATTAGAACAAATATGTTTGGCATTTTAGAAACTAAGAACTACTTAGCTTCGGTTTTTAAGATGAAAGACTTGGTTGAAGTTGATACTATCTTAGGTATTACAATTAAAAAACATGGTCAAGGATGTGCTTTAAGCCACAAACACATTACATTAAGAAAATGTTGCCAAATTTAAGCATCTTAACACTCCTTTTAATTCAAGTGTTAAATTGACAAAGAATTTAGGTAGACCAATTGCTCAAGACTCAAATTGAATATGCTAGTGCAATTGGTATTCTAATGTATCTTATGCATTATACTAGACCAGATATTGCTTTCAATGTGTGCAAAGTAAGTAGATTTACTAGCAATCCAAGTGGAGAACATTGGACTATTGGTTATAACTTATCTAGAAAACTACTGAACTTGGCCTAATTTTATAATAATTTTTCAGCAACACTTGAAGCATATACGGATGCTAGTTGAATCACGGATACGAGAGATAACATGTCCATTCTAGTTGGGTGTTTCTCCTTGGTGGGGGGGTGTCATTCGTGGGCATCCAAGAAACAAACTTGTATATCTCATTCAACTATGGAGTCTAAATTTATAGCCTTTGCGGCTACTGGTAAGGAGGCTGAATGGATTAGAAGTTTGTTATTAGATATTAAATTGTGGCATAAACCAATGTCTCATATTTCCATCCATTATGATAGTCAAGCTACTCTATCAAAAGCATATAGTAGTACCCAAAATGGCAAGTCTAGACATATAAGTCTAAGACATGAGTTTATGAGACAATTGATATTCAATGGAGTGATCACAATAATGTATGTGAAGACTAGTAAGAATTTGACAAATCATTTTACTAAAGGCCTACCTAGAGAAGTTGTAAAAGGAACATCCAAAGAAATAGGGCTAAAACCTCTTATAAAAATCGCCAACATGGTAATCCAACCTTAGACTAAGAAACCAATTAGTACAAGGTTTAATGGGTAAAAATAAGTTATTTGAAGTAATTGAGCTGCATTGACAAATATAGCTCTATTTGATTGAGACAGAATCAATGTGATCACTACGGTGACGAGGGTGAGATTTGCTCTTAATGAAGTTAAATAAATACCTGAGTAGTGGGGGTATATAAAGTTAACTTCACCTATGAGAATGTAGGAGTGGTACCGCTCCTCACGAGAGTTTAGAGATTTACTCTTTAGATTATTCATAAAAGCAGAAAATTAGCACATGGCCATAAAAGTTTGAAAGCGATGTTTGAAATTGTTATAATAAGGTTATTGTATATGTATGATACCTCTTATTTTAATTGGTTAAAAACTAAGGCTACCAATAACTTCAATAAAACTTTGAAATATTTATACTAATTGAATGGTTAACTTATAAACAGCTTCTTGTATTCATTACAATCATTTTGTGTTGTGTTTGACAGACTCAATGATTATACAAACAAAGTAGGGGATTGAAATGGAAGTTTGATTGTACAATCAAAGTGGGAGATTGTTGAGGATTTAAGTTTGATTGTACAAAAACAAACTTCCTATTTCAGATTCATTGGGGGTGAATGAATCTTTTGATTCATTAGGTTTGAACGAATTTTCATACTCGTTGGGTTTTGGTTGTGACGGCTCAGGTTACAATTGTTTGTTCAAGAGTCGTTCACTCTCATATCATTCTGACTGTTTGAAGAGGCATGAGAGTTTATATATAAACTCGAGTATACCCAAGTCTCAATCACACAATAATCACCAATAATAACACAAAATCACTACTACTCAACAGTTTCAAAGAAGAAGATATCAGATTTGATGTCTGCATCTTATGTTTAAGGCTTTGTTGATCCTGGGGAAGTATCCGGCAAACTCTTTCCAAGTGGGACGAGTAACTTTCTAAAGAAAGTGTCGACATATAGATACGCCTCAAAGTCATTTCGTTTATCTCTTTTATTATCAAACAATACTTCTCAAAATTTTAGGCAAATGTTAAAAGCCACCCATTTTTTAGTAAGCGCCACAACTTAAAACTTTCAGAAAATTTACAAGTTAGTCATTTTAAAAACACTAAGGGCCACCCCACTTCTGTCAATTGAGGACTGCATGGCTTGCCTGCAGTCCAAAGTGAAGACAGGACTGCAGTGCTGGCCTGCAGTCCTCAATTGACAGAATTTTTTTGTTTTGTTTTACCTACGTGACTGCAGGGCTTGCCTGCAGTCCAAAGTGAAGAGAGAACTGCAGTGCTGGCCTGCAGTCCTCTCCGTCGAATCGCACACCGGAGTGGTCCCCCTGCAGCTGCTCTCCTTCGAAACGTCGACGCCTATCGGAACGTCCTTGAGAAGGATTCCGCCGCCGCCGTTGTTTTCCGACACGGCTAAATCCCACTTCTGCCCCTCGTCGATCCGACGACGAGCCTGGACCCAGTCGACGCGCCCTTGCAGTAGAGCAGGCGCGTGCCAGAGACGACGTCGAAGCCGCATCCGAGCGCCTGGACCGAGCTCGCGAGCGTCGACGCCAGAGCCCGGCTCCTCTCCTCCTCCATCGAAGCCATCAGCAGCGAGCCCCTCTCCTTTCTCATGTGGAGATCGACGAGAGGAGGACAATTTGGGGTTCTTATTGACGTGAAGGTCTTCTTCCTCTTCATGGCCAGAGCCCGGCTCCGCCTCCATCCGCCACCGCTCCGTCGCGTTCTCCCCTCCTCCGGCTGTCGGCCGGTTCCTCTTTTTTGTTTTCTTTTTTTGTTTTTGTTTTTCTTTTCTTTGGTTCCTCTTGGTGGCCCTTAGTAAATCACTTGCATTAGGTTGTTCTTAGTAAAAATTTGAGAGGGTCATGGTTGCCCTTAGTGGGATGGTTGCCCTTAGTAAAAGGGGGTGGCCTTTAACATTTGCCAAATTTTAAAATGGTGAAGTTGGATAGTAGTGTTTAATGCATGTACTAAAGTAAAGAGAATGTCTCATCTCAAAAAAAAAAAAGTAAAGAAAATGTCTTGAATTGACATCCTAAATCATGAGTCTTTATAGCCTGATGTCAGCTTACGTAGACGTCCAAATATTCAAATTGTGAATCCATCCAGTTATTCCCATTCATAATCACCATCATATTTACCATCAAGGTGTTAGGGGATAAAGCGGACAAAAAACTTGAAGAATCGCTCCTGCAAGGATACCACAACAATAAGAGTGGCCATGGCAGCTAAAACAAAGACGGTAGGGCCTCGCCTTCTTCGTTCCCTGAATCCTATTCGTTCTTGTAGAGCTTAGCCACACACTTCTTTTGTCTTCCTTCCCCTCTCTCTCTCTCTCTCTCTCAAAGTAAAAAATGTGCAGCAAATGATTAATGAAGGGGGAGGGACTCTATATGTAACATTCAAATATGATTACAAAGAGAGGGATCTTGTCTCCGCTAACAAACTTGGTCTTAAAAATTTTGGGTTCAATGAATCCGGTCATTATTTCAACTAAAGCCAAGTCAATAGCAAGGTTCGCAGTATCGGTATCGAAATCGATATCTGACCCTTCATATAAGTATCGGGATCGGCGTATCGGCAAGATCGACGGTTCGGATGAAAGTATCAATTCTTTTGATATTCGAAAACAAATATTATTAGTAAGTTATTAAATTTTAGAGGAATTTATATATAATATATATATATATATATATATATAATATATATAGGCATAATTTTAAGTATTTCCAATGGTTTTTTTTAGTAATTTTGGAATTAAATGATCAGTAGTCAACATTGCCGATTGGTTTACCTGCTGCGATAGATAAGTTTCTTCTTTTACAACCGTATTTGCTTTTACATCCTTATTGATTGGTGTGTTTTTTCAATGTTCTTTGCCGAATTGACTGAAAAAGAGATCCCTGATGTTGGTATCGATCAATATTGGTATCGACGGTATCGACGGTATCAGATCAGGACATGCCAAACCGTATTGGTATTGACCATATCATATAGGTACGGCCGATAATGCGAACTATGGTCAGTAGATAGAAAATATCCCAACCAATCGGGTAGGAGGTTACCAAAGATATCCAACATATTCAATTCGATCATTTATATCATAAGATTTTTCAAGATATTCAAGATCTTAAAGATATTCCCGATATCAAAATCTCTCCCAAAAGTTATTAAATAATTTTCTAAGGTTATCAACAAATTCTCTAAAATTTGATTTGATATGGAATGAGATCTTCATAATGGGTATTCACAAAACATCTATGCGCCTCGCCCAATAATCAACCAACCAACCCATTAAGCAAGCTCTTTCAAACCCATAATAAAAGATCTATTGGACTTAAGTCCATACCAGAAAAAATTTACAATCCGTCCATATAATCCAACTAAGTTAAAGCCCACTAATAAACCAACTTAAAGGAATAATTATAAGTTAAATTTTAACTTGAGAACCAAGATTGTCCGAGTCTCTAGCTAGTGGTATAGAGCGGACATCGGGAGGGGCCGGCAAGGTTCGAGCCCCCAATTGTGTGTATGCGTGGTGATTTCCAAAAAACTTGTAACCAGATTCGCATCGAGTCAACGCTGAACCCCACTATCGAGCCATGAATTGGAAAGAATAATCACAAAAGTATCGTTGAAGTTTTTCCCCAAAAATATCCTTACATATGTTTATTAATTAAAATTGTTCATTAAATTTAACATGAGTAGTTAGGCAATTAGGTATTAAAAAAAATTAATGGGGAACTATTGTCTGTAATCAAGGGACTGTGGTACTGCTCTTTTTAAGTAATAAAAAATTAAGGTACTAATGTTTGCTCTTTCAAGTAGCATGAAACAAGTGCATGTGCAATATACTAGCTATGGTTATACTGTATTACTCAAGTAAAGCACTTGCTGCTTAGCAGAACTAAGTAATGGATTAGAGGAGAAGGAGAAGCAAACCACGTATCAGCGAGAACAAGCTCCCATTCGGCTGGTAGTCGTACACCAGCAGCCTCTCCTCCTTGGCCTGGAAGTAAGCCCGCAGCGGCACCAGATTCGGATGCCGCAGCCGCCCGACGGCGTCCATGTGCCGCTCGAACGCCTCCCTCCCTGCGGCACAGCCTCGCAGCGTCGACCCTCTTCACCCCGACGATGAGGCGGTTGTCAGCACCGCCTTGTAGGTGCTCCCACGCTTCCCCTCCCCAGCATTTCTGCGGACGCCCGCATGAGATGCTCCAGCGAGTACACCGCGCCTCCCCCGCGCAGAACACCAAGCTCCCGCTCTTCCCCATCCTCTTCCCTTCTCCTCCGACATCGCCGCCGCCGCCACATCCTTGTTACTAGTCTCGACCTCCTCGATAGCCGCACTCTGCCCATTTTCCCCCTCCCCTCCCTCCTCCTCGCCGCTGCCGTGGTCCTTCACGGGGCTCAGCATTACGTTCCCGTGCTCGTCTTCCTGCTCCGCCTCGTGATCAGGAAGAAACCACCATCCCGAAAACGCACAGCGCCAGAGCCAGCAGCCCGACCGCCATGATCGCTCCGATGAAACCTGTTCGAATGCGACGGCGTCACTCCAGCAACATTAACCACCCCCATCTCCCCGCTCCTTCGATCAGCAGCCGGCGAAGGAGCACCTACGGTCCTCCTCCTCCTCCGGCCGCCGCCCCCCGCCGCGGAAAAAGGAAAATGGCGAGCGGCCCGCCTGCGACCTCGCCGCAGAGCCCCGGGGTTGCCCGAGAACGCCGAGGCGCCGAAGGAGAGACAGGGTTTCCGTGACCGGCACCGGGCCGGAGAAGTTGTTGTTCGACCATTGAAGACTCGAGGGTGGACTGGTTGAGCGGGGCACGGGGCCGGCGAAGCGGTGTCGTCGAGGCGGAGGAAGTAGATGCGGGCGAGGGAGACGGAGAGGTTCGAGGGGAGGGTGACGGAGAGGCGGTTGCGGGAGAGGTGAGCCGAGGTGCGGAGCGGCGGAGGGAGAGGAGGGCGGGGGGAAGGGCCGGGAGGGTTGCGGTTGAGGAAGAGGGATTGAGGTTGCGGAGGAGGAGAGGTCGGAGGGGATGGGGCCGGAGAGGGAGTTGGAGTGGAGGCTGAGGCGCGGAGCTGGGGAGGGAGGAGAGGGTGGGGGGGAGCGGGCCGGTGAGGTTGAGGCCTTCGAGGACGAGGCGGACGACGCGGCGGGGAGGGCGGGGGAGCAGGCTACGCCCGGCCAGCGGCAGGGGTCGGGGTGGGTGAAGTTGAGGGCGCCGGAAGGATCCACTTTGGACTGAAGGCCAAGAGGGAGGTGGAGTCTGGAGAAGCCAGTGCATGGTGGATAGAGAGGAAGGAGGAGGAGGACTAGAGTTTTGCTATGGCAGAGCTGCTGCTGCTGGCTTGAGCATTGTTGAGGAATGGTAATGGGTGATGGCGGTGAAGAGAGAGAGAGAGAGAGAGAGAGAGGGGGGAGAGAGCATCGGTGTGGAGAAGAGGACAAGGAGTAAGCTGCTGCAGCTGTAGTCTGTACTGTAGAGAGAGAGTTGAATCACTGCACAGACTGTGGGGAGCTGAGCTCACGTGAACACTGGCCCAGAAGTTTTTCTTTTTTTTTTTTGAAAAGTCTGGGACTACTGATGATTCATCAAAGCAACACAATAATATGTTCCAATTCCAAACCCAACTTCAAGAATCACTGGAAATGTGGACCAGATCATTGTGTTCAATTCATCGTGGCCCGCTAAGTACAGAATTTAAGTCCTCATATCTAATTAAAAATTTTTATTTTAAATTTTTATTATTATTATTTTATTATACTCTCAATATTAGTAGAAGGATAACACCAACACGAGAAAAAAGAAGGATATATTCTAGTTCACAATTTTAATTGAACATATTAGGTTTAAATTCTAAGTAATATAAAATTCAAGGTTTAAACGCTCATTAGTCCGAAGAAGCATTGATCGTTAGGGGTAATAAAATTTGTTTTAACACCGGTCCTCGAAATCTTATTATGCTTGACATCCTAGACATCATTATAGTTTTCTTTAAGAAGAAAAAAAGGAAAAAAGTTTAGACATCGTCTTTTCAAAATTGTTCAAAAAGTGATAAAAATTTTCAAATAAAAATGTAAAAATATCTATGATAAACATTCCGTACCCATCCTAATAATTGATTTAAGATATCCTTGATTGCCAAGTTGTATTCATAATTCTTATACATTCCATTAGTTTTTCTCATTCTTCCATTTTTTTTCTCTCTACATATTCCTAGCGAGATCAGATGTACTAGATATTCCAATTTCTTATTCGTTTACAAATTGCAAAAACAATAATGCCTATCGTAGCTATATGACAAAGGGACGACCGGATAAAAATAAAACTAGTAATTATTTGTATTGTTTTGGGAAGGGAGGAGAGATGAGAAAATGGTATAGAAAATTGAAAAATGAGTGGTTGGTAGGAAACGAAGAAGAGGATGAGATAATCTTCTTTTACTAATATCTAAGGAAGAGAGTAATTTTTGGTTGGCAAGGATGGAGATCTGATTGAATTTGCTTTAGTCATCATGTTCTGCCTTTATTAAAAACCCCACCATAATTAAGCCGATTTGATTTGTAACAATAGTAGCAAAGTAATTTTTAAAGCAACATCCCACCTATTCTATTAAATATCCCAAATTAAACAAACTTTTTAGTTATTTCATAATTATTATAAAAAACATACACATGCTATTATAAGTAATTCAAACAAAATATGTTGTTTGGTGACGAGTTTATAAATACCTCATTTTTTAGGTAATTTTGTAGAGAACAATATTTAAAAATATTTTGTTAAGCAATATATCAAATAAGATATACAACTCCTTTTTGGTCCGTTTGAATTGGTTAGCATGGTTGCTTTTTTTTTATTATATATAAAGTATTTTGTAGCAATTTTTTGTCTTTTCCCTTTTTTTTAAGTCATTAAATTTTAGAATAATTTCGACATCATGAAATTTTGTTATGAGCTAAAAGGTCACTTTTTGAAAGACAACAAACCAAATCAAATAAAACAAAAAATAATGGTAGAGTTTCTAAATGTGATTCTAAATTTTAGTTTATACTACTTCGCTTTGTACTTTAAGAAATTTCTACCTAGTGGATTAAGTTTTTATATAAAATTACAAAAAATAAAGAAATAGTTTTAAATTTTATCATACATGGCAAAAAATTAAATGGATCAATTTAATGATATAGGGTTCAATATTATTATGAGAGATTGATAATTCTTTGAGGGTATACATGGGTATACTGTAGAAACTCTCATAGAATTTTTTTCATGCTACATCAGCACTACATGGATAGAAATTGGAAATTATGGTTGGAAGAAAAAAAATTCCCTTTCTAAAGAGTATTTCTACCATAAAAATATGGGAGATAGAAACCCAATTAGGGATGTCCTTATAGTACGAATATTAATCAAGTAATAACATGTTGGAGGACTTGGAGAAAATAAGATTGGAGGTCAGGCAATAACTAAGGTATGGAGAACCTTACTAAAATCTCACATGCGCATACAGATAAACCGTCAATCCATGAACTAATATCTTTATTGGATTGATTTAATATCATCTATGGTTTTTCTGTCGGTCGACTTGGCCTGTCAAACCGTCAAATTAGTTAGATTTTAGACCGACTTGACCTGAATTTTAACTTTTATTTTGAACTTTACACGTAATAAAAATATAGTTTGTTTCTGCTTAATTTTACTATAATAACATACGAAATTCTATATATATATATATATATATATATATATATATATTATAAGATATATATATATATATAGATATATATAGTTTTGTATGTAATATATTTAATATAAATTAATAATTATATAATTGGTTCAATTCAAATTATAAGAGCATCTCCAACTCTATTGTGACTTTGGAAAAAAGTTAATGCCATAGGAATGACAAAATTTTCAAAAGTTCTTCTCCAATGCAATTGTCAAGTCATTGCGAAGCTTAGGGCAAAAAAAAGAAGACATTGTGAAGTTGATTGTCATGTTCTAAACAATGTAGTTGACAATGCCTTCTCTTCCATGGCATCAATTATGAATAAATAATATTAGAAAAAAGAAAAGAAGAGTAGTTGTCTTAAAAGTTGCCTTGGAAGTTGGAAAAATATTTTTATTTCTTCTCAATACTTTTGCATTGGAGAGAGTTTTTCTATCTCATTGTCTTTTGAGATTAATTTTGCCACATAAACAAGATATTGTCTTGTGGCTCATGCACACATAGGAGCCACCTAAAATTCACAACACCTAACAAGACAATAGGGTGGAGATGCTCTAAGACAGATTTGATGCAATTAAGTGTGGTGACCGGCATTCCGGCCGGTTTTCAAAACATGAATTCAAACAAAATTTGAAAGGAGTTGATGGAGCCGGGTCCATTAATTGAGCCGCGCCAATTATGAGAAAAGAGCTGAGGGGACGTAACGTGGCGTGGAGATGTCGCAATCGTACGGGGTATTACGATTCATTTTTATTTATTTTGTCCAGCTGGGATCTCGGAATTGAGGTTTTTGTTTCCGCTTAGATTCCTGCGAATCAGATCAATTAGAACGTTTGTTAAGCGGTATTATTTTTTATTTCCGAAAAATTTAAGATGGAAATTTATTATCACGTTTTTTGGCTTATAAAAAATTTATTTTCAGAAATTATAAATATTCGGATAAATAGTTTATCCATAAAATATGAAAATCTATCTCTTGAGAATAGGTGGGTATCTTTTTTTTGCCCGAACAAAAAAAATTGTATAAATTTTTTTTCTTCTTTTTGATCAATTTTGATTAGTTTTGAACATTTTTCTTTTTTTTCTTTTTTATCGTTTTTTTGTCATTTTTATCAATTTTTTTCGTTTTAAACGATTTTTTGTCGTTTTTATCCATTTTTGTCTTTTTGGTCACTTTTTGAAAAAAAAATTTGTCGTTTTATCGCTTTTTGTCGTTTTTACTAATTTTTGTCGTTTAAGCGATTTTTTTTTGTTTTACTACCCATTTTTTGCCTTTTTATTACTTTTTGATTATTTTTTGTTATTTTTACCCAATTTTGGCCTTTTTGTCGTTTTTCATTTTTGTCGTTTAAGCGATTTTTTATCGTTCTTGTAGCTTTTTTGTTGTTTTTACCGATTTTTAGTCGTTTTTTGTCGCTTTTGTCGCTTTTTGGTCATTTTTACTGATTTTATGACTTTTTTTGTCATTTTTGTCGCTTTATCAATTTTTTGTCGTTTTGTCGCTTTTTGGTTATTTTTTTGTCGTTTTAACCGATTTTTTGTCCTTTTTGTCGTTTTTTATCGATTATTTTCGTTTTTTTGTCGTTTTTTGGTTATTTTATGTTGTTTAACCGATTTTTTGTTGTTTTTACCTTTTTTGTCGTTTAGAACCTATCTTTTGTCGTTTTAACCGATTTTTTGTCATTTTTGTCGTTTTTATCGATATTTTCGTTTTTGTCGCTTTTTGGTTATTATTTGTCGTTTTAACCGATTTTTTTTGTTTTTAACCATTTTTTGTCGTTTTTAACCGATTTTTTTGTTATTTTTGTCATTTTTTCGCATTTTCGTTTTTTTGTCGTTTTTTTCGCATTTTGGTTTTTTTGTCGTTTTTACCGATTTTATGTCGTTTTTGTCGTGTTTTGGTTATTTTGTCATTTTTACCATTTTTTGTTATTTCTTGTCGTTTATACATTTTTGTCGTTTTTTGGTCATTTTATCATTTTAACGATTTTTTGTCGTTTTTCATCGTTTTTGTCGTTTTTACCGATTTTTGTCGTTTTAACCATTTTTTTTTTTTTTCTTTTTTGTCGCGATTTTTTTTTTTTTCATTTTTTTTTTATTATTATTTTTATTTTTTTCCGGAAATATTTATATTGTCACCAAACATGGGAATGTAATTTTCCAGGGAATTTAATTCCTTGGAATTTGATTCCCGGGAATATATAATTCTCGGCTATATAGTATTCCGCATACCAAACGCCCCCTTATATTATTATTATTATTCCATGCATTAACATATAATTGTTTAGAGGGTTTTTATAAATACCTCTATGTTGGTTTGTACTCATTTTAGTATCATTTTAGTAACTGTTTTCGTTGTTTTAAAAATAAAGAATATTATTCTAGGTGCTTAATTTTTCACTCACTTCCGTCTATGTACCAGGGGGTACAACTAATTAACTCTATATACCAGGGGGATGTTATTTGTTTTTTAAAATAACGAAAATAGTTACCAAAATGCGTACAAATCATAGAGGGTACAACTAATTAACTTTGTTTAAGAACTAATTAGAGTTTAGACATGAATTTCATATCAGTTTAGAGTTTATGTATGTATTTGTCTAATTAGAAATTTTAAAACCTAAAATTTTATTATTTATTTCAAAAAAAAAAATTCCGTTATGCCCTCCGTAATAAAGTTTTATTCTCAAGCATGAGAGGAATAATACAATAAAACAAATATTAAAAATTCAGGATCAAAATTTTCTAATTGAATAAATTAGGACTTAAATTCTAAGCTGATATAAAATTTAGGTCTAAACTATAATTAGCCCTATTTTTTATTTAAATAATTGAATAATTATCAATACAAAAATTTGGATGTATATGAAAGCATAATTGGAATATCTATTTTAGAAACAATCTCTCTCTTCCTAGATTTCTTTGCTACTGCAAATGGACCGGTCGAGACTCGAAGTGGATGTCTTGGATGCAGATGAAGTGAGGGGACTGCCGACCATCTTAAAGAATCTAACATAACTATTCTTGTTGAGTCTCTATTTGTATGTGTGGTTTCAAAAAACAGTTCAACTACAAAAATTTCAAGAAGAACTTATAATATGACACGTTTACAAAAAAAATTTAATTAGATTTTCAATTTAAAATATTAAATGTATGTAATCAGAGCCAGCTCTACCTTGTAACCAAGACATGTGTCTAGGGTCCTGTAATTTAAGGGACCCCTATATTTTTATATGGTATATACATATATATATAATATATATATATATATATATATATATTATATATATATATATATATATATGGAGCAAAAAGAAAATAAATCTCCTTAGTTATTTTTAATTAATATAGGGTCCCATGATTTAAGGGAAACAACAATTATCTTATACTTTAATTATTTAATTGATGGAGGATCATGATTTAAGTTGAAGAACAATTTTTTTTTTTTTCTGTATTTGTCTAGGTTCTCAAAATGTTTTGAGACATCTCTGCATATAATCCTACGATATGAAACCTACGATATTTTCATAGGCATAGTTTAAAAAATTAAGAACTCATGAGTTCGGACTTTCGTTCATAAAATTAATCCGAAAATTTTAAATTTGTGGGAGCATGTATGTCCGGTCCAAGCTAGCCTAGCTGTTTGATGGCAAGAGGGAAAAAAAGGAAGACAGTAACACGTGTATCCAACTTTTATGTTTTTTTTGATATTTTGATAAATAATATTGATATACCAAAGTGGTAAACTTTTTTTTTAGTCGACGCTCTTTCTCCTCGGCCTATACGTCACGGTGCTACCGCGTTCGTTCGAGGAACATATAAACCTTGTGTACAAGTTGTCCATGATTATGCAAATGTGTGAACATGAAGACTCTAACACATATGCACTGTATAAAAATCTGAAATAAGTATACAACATATTTCTACTCAACATTATCCTCCTCGAGCCATCACTCACCTCATTCTTCCCAATTTAAGTATTGTCATACTTACGCACTTGGTCCATGAATACTGTCTTGGCTACACAATGGTCCCAAAATCTTTTCATGTTTCTATCTCTGAAACACGATATGATAATCATCATGTACAAAACAGTAGTACTACATTTCATATGATAACGTAACCACAGTACCATATTTCACATCTTAAAATATAGTAACTACATGTGATATATATTATACTACCAAACTATAAAGATATACATCTACAGTAGCAAGTTAAAACACATGATATGATACAGATAGTTCTACTTACAAGTCTATCTCATCAGATTAACAATTTCAAGTTCTATAAACAGCATGTTACAGAGTGAGGTTACTCTCTTATCTATCTTGGTTCTTTTTTATTAGTATTCAACGGTTCATCATAGAAACTAAACATGCAACATTTATTTTATTATGTGTGAAGATAAAGAAGTGAATGATCATCGAAACCACCCACCTGATGAATGTCGATCTACTTCGATCGAGCAGATCTATGAAACAAATTCTTTGTCTTAACCCAAGTTCAAACAATCATTTGAGCCAACAATGCATCAAACAGAGTGGGACATTACAACATATGTCCATTAAAGTCCACCAATCAAATATAAGACTTAAAGAAAAGTTTTGAGAGAAAACCCGCTAAAAATGAATAATTGAAATATAATACTAAGAAGTTAACTACATCTAATCAACTAACTCATCCGTCACTAAGACTTGTCATCAAAGGCATCTAGCACAAATGTGCTTACAAATATGTATATAAGTGAATAATAATATAAGCTTGATGTCAATTAAACGAGATAATGAATTAGATAAGAGACTAGGGACGACTAGCGAATCATGAAAGTAAAATAACTACCCAAGTGTTAACTTTGTGTGTTTTACGAAACAACTCTCGACGTATGGACGGACTGGAATAACCTATTGGTAATTAGGGTGAGCATTATTTGATTTTGGACCGAAAATCGAACCGAACCGAACGGAATAAGAGATTCGGTTCAGTTTAAAAGAAATTTGGTTCGGTTTTGATTTTGTCCAGCTAGGATCTCGGAATTGAGGTTTTTGTTTCCGCTTAGATTCTTGCGAATCAGATCAATTATATTATTATTATCCCATGCATTCAACATATAATTTTGTTTAAGAACTAATTAGAGTTTAGACATGAATTTCATATCAATTTAGAGTTTATGTCTGTATTCGTCTAATTAGAAAATTTAGACCCTAAAATTTATTATTTATTCCATTTTTTTCGTTATGCCATCCATAATAAAGTTTCATTCTCAAGCATGAGAGGAATAATATAATAAAACAAATATTAAAAATTCAGGATCTAAATTTTCTAATTGAGTAAATCATGACTTAAATTCTAAGCTGATATAAAATTTAGATCTAAACTCAAATTAGCCCTATTTTTTATTTAAATAATTATCGATACAAAAATTTGGATGTACATGAAAGCATAATTGAAATAGCTATTTTAGAAACAACATCTCTCTTCCTAGATTTCTTTGCTACTGCAAATGGACCGGTTGGGACTCAAAGTGGATGTCTCGGATGCAGATGAAAGTGTGGGGACTGCCGACCATCTTAAAGAATCTAACATAACTATTTTTGTTGAGTCTCTATTTGTATGTGCTGTTTCATAAAACAGTTTGACTACAAAAATTTCAAGAAGAACTTACAATATGACACATCTACAAAATTTTCTAATTAGATTCTCAATTTAAAACATGAAATGTATGTAATCAGAGCCATCTCTATCATGTAACCAACTTAGACATGTGCCTAGGGCAGGGCCGGCCCGAAGGATTGGGTTGCCCTATCCTGGAGCTAATTTTGGTTGTCCCTTGACTCTTATTGTCAGTTGGTCCTAGTGGTCATCCGTGACCCTGACCTTGGGTGGGATCATGTTAAGCCTGGGGGGTTGCCTAACAGAGGGGGGTTGCCCAAGCCCCAAGTCTTGTCCGGCTTACCCCAGGACCGGCCCTGGCCTAGGGTCCCGTAATTTAAGGGCCTATATATATATATATATATATATATATATATATATATATATATATATATATATATATATATATATATATATATATATATATATATATATATGGAGCAAAAAAAATATCTCCTTAGTTATTTCTAATTAATATAGGGTCCCATGATTTAAGGAAAACAACAATTATCTTATTTTTTTAATTATTTAATTGATCTATGGTCATGATTTAAGTAGAAGAGCATTTTTTTTTCTTAATTTGTCTAGGTTCTTCAAATATTTTGAGACGGCTCTACATGTAATCCTACGATATGAAACCTAAGATATTTTCATAGGTAGAGTTTAAAAAATTAAGAACTCATGAGTTCGGACTTTTGTTCATAAAATTAATCCAAAAATTGTAATTTGTGGGAGCATGTATGTCCGGTCCAGGCTAGCCTAGCTGTTTGATGACAAGAGGAAAAAAAAGAGGAAGACAGTAACACGTGTATCTAACTTTTATGTTTTTTTAAAATATTTGATAAATAATATTTGATATACTAAAGTGGTAAACTTTATTTTTTTTTACTCGACACTATTTCTCCTCGGCCTATACGGTCACGGTGCTACCGTGATTTGTTCGAAGAACATATAAACCTTGTCTACAAGTTGTTCATGATTATGCAAATGTGTGAACATGAAGACTCTAAAACATATGCACGGTAGAAAAATCTGAAATATATATACAACATATTTCTACTCAACATTACCCATCCTCGAGCCATCACTCACCTCATTCTTCCCAATTTAAGTATTGCCATACTTACGCACTTGGTCCATGGATACTGTCTTGGCTACACAACGGTCCCAAAATCTTTTCATGTTTCCATCTCTGAAACACGATATGATAATCATCATGTACAAAACAGTAGTTGTCATGCCCCAGATCCAGAATACTGGAGAGCGGATGCAGACACAGCCAGCTACGTATATAGAAGTGTATTTCACCTCCATATACGGTCACGGTTGTCTAGATGTATGAGGGTTTATCTACAAGCCATCAGTCTCTTATGGTCAAGAACAAGCCTAGTGTCTCAATCTCAAGCAATAATAATAGTCACAAGATGTTAGACCATCAGATATTCAATAGTAAGGCGTCCCATATATTTCATATACAGATGATCATGAAGCTAGTCGTAAAAAATGCGAGGACTAGCAAGAGTTTCAGTCATACATGATCAACCCTAGGATTTGTTAATCATGTTACAGCCCGTAGGCAGACAAGAAATATAAGTATTCAACACGAGCTAACACTTGCTCGGCGGCTAAACGCCTCAAAAGAATAATTTTACAATAGAGTGGGAGAGCAAAATAAAACCCACTCGTTGCCAGGGTTTCTTCTAGTGGTCACCATCTGGCAGGAAGACTGGAAGATCCTCAGGAGCTGCTCCGAAATCTGGCCATACAAAACCAGCTGGGTCAGACCCCATAAAGAGCAAGTGCCACAAGGGAGGCTTCACTTAAGAACTAAAACCAGCAAGTTAGAACACAAAGCATACTAATAATAACAAGAAAACTAGAGGCATGAGAGTAGGGTGATAAACGATAAGATAACTTAAGAAAGTATTCCGGTAACCAAGTTACAACCCGTAAACTAAACAAGAACCGGGGTTGTAACCCTTCACCTGAACAGAACTTAGTCTCTTACCAATTATCGACAAGTAAGCATAAACTGAGAAATATCCAGAAGTAACCATGTACTGGCAGTGTCTAGACAAGATTAGACAAGACTAGACTCCATTCAACATTCACGGCCAAGCAAAGAGTACGGCTTGATACTTTAACTAACTAGGATTTTCACAAGCCTAGTTACTAGCAAGATGCGATGAGATATTCCATCAGTCACAAGCCCTGCAGCTATCCAGGTTATCCAGGTGAAGTTCATGTAAGAGTTGGTAGCGGATACATCGCCCAGGAGACAAATGTATCCCTTGTTCATATAACAGTGGGTACATCGCCCAGGAGACAAATGTACCCTAAGAGACTTATTAGGTGACTTGGAGCGCAAAACATGATAATGTGTATATTAATTATTTATCTCATGTAGTGCCCCACATAACAGTGTGCATGGAAATGTGCCCGACTTGACGGCAGGCTCCAAGTCCATCAGGTGTGGCCGGGATAACGGGATCGCCTGTAACCGAAAACTGTCACGTCCCGACCCGGGAAATCGTTTGTCCTCGCTAGATTTTACCCGAATCATCATCCTCGCTGGGACGTGATGCCGCACGAGCCTGGAGTTACATTCGTGCAAGGCGAGATAACAGGTTCACATAGTATTTATCTCAAATTGATAACATAAGCAGCGGAAGAAAACATAGTATACAATAAGAATTGCTTTTTATTAATAATGAACTGAAGATTACAAAGGCTCTGAATAGCCTAACTTAATATGCCAATTGGCTACAACGCTCATGATCTCTCTAGCTCACAAAGGATTACATTGTTCCATACATTATGCCTCTTTATAGCCAGCAAGTAGTCTTCGGCCGAACATCTTGTGAGCCCTTGAACCAAAATTTTCTTTTATTACTATATTTTTGTTACTATGACTTCATTGCATTTATTTTTAATAATACTTTCTGAAGGGCAAGAGAGGGCTATTTTGCAAATTGATAAAAGCCTAGGGACCTTAGCACAATTTTCAAATTCAAATTCTAACGGCCGATCATGGATTGAACCAAACACGATTCAATCTATTCTTCCTTATCCCTTTTTGATTCTAAATCGAAGAGGGTATTTATATGGTCGAGAGCCGATGATTGAGATCACCACCCTAAATCGGCTACTCTGTAAACCCTAACCCTGCCGCCTTTCTGTTCTTCTTCCAGTCGAGAGTAACCCCGGGGATCTGTGAAGAAGAGAACATTCGAATTCCTCGACTGGTAATACTTTTTCCTCGACTCCCAGATCACGCGTTTCCTCTAATCTTTATCATGTTCTAATGGGAAACCTAGGTATTTGTCATAAGTCCTAAGAGGACCCAGAATTGGTAGTCGAGCAAATTTAGTTAGGGGGCGACCTACTATAGTCATGGGCATAGCAGAGGACAGGTGGTGAAGTTCAGAAACCTGTGGTTGCGTATCATATTAGGATACGCAAGTGTATCAGTTAGTCATTGATGCATTAGATAACTATATCATGCCTCAATTGCATTGAGGTGTCAATACCCAATAATACACCAGTTGGGGTTCAGTATCACGGGTATCGACAAATACCCTGTGTATCGGTTCCTACTTTCTGATTGAGACGTAAATAGCAGATGTTAGACGAAGGCTCAGATATTAGAGAAACACCATAGCTATGCGTCAGAATTAATCGTGCTAGTCTAGGTGCGGGTCTAACAGGGAAGTCCCCTGTGTGTGGTTGTACCGTAACGACGTATCAACGTTCAAATAATTGTATTAGCAAATACCAATTAGTATCCTACAAGAGACTAAGCCATAGATAGCTACAGGAGGGCAAGTCAGAATTTTGTGGAGAAATCATAGGTTCTGTTATGATAGGTTGTGTTGGAAAATTAGGATGCCTTGGGGGTTCATGTATCATATGGTATCAGAGTAATTGTACTGAGATATCAACTAGTACCCTTGACCCTAATACTAAGTATCTGAAATAGGTATCAAAGACCACCAAAAGAAGGTTAAGCGAGTTAGTTCCTGTGTGTATAGAAAGGGGAGGTAATATTGTGTTCGTATTGGTGTCTATGCTAGGTCAGTTGTATGCATAGCTAATTTAGGCTGTTGGGGCCATTTATGGTGTCAAGCACATAGGCATGCAATTACATAGAGAAGTATAATGCCTACAGCAGAATAAGATTTCTGTTTTGGTTCAGTTTCTGAACTAGGAACCATGTATTCATAGATAAACGACAAACGTGAGGTGGAAATAGTTGCATCAATGAGGATAATGGGTTATGTATCAATACTGTAGTAGGAATATGTACCAATGATTCCAAAATATGAGAACCATTTGATACTAAAACAACAAGAAGAAATTGCAGTCATATTTGGAGACAGTTGTGTGTACACTATCTTCGATAATGTAGAGTAACCTATTTACCTTCTGAACATTGTTTAAACCCTGTATATTGCTTCAGCTCCTGTACTTTGCTCGGTTCCTATAGGGTATTACTGAACACCTGTGTGACCAAATATAGACATGAAGGTTGGGTCGACTTATAGATTTGGAATCTCAGCTATTGAATAATCTGCTGGAATTGTTGAACCACACAACCATATTTGGAACCTGGATACATAAATGAGTGAATTACTAATGACAAGTATCAGTTGAGTACTTGTATATAAGGATATCATAACATAATAGGTAACAGCAGATTCTACCCATAGCAGGGCAAGAGCAGAACAGATAGAAAGCAGTGATCATGTATCAAATGTTTATGATATTTGTGGGGATTATCATCCAAAGGCATAGTCAAGAATTAGTTAGTAAGGTTTCAGGTATCTGATACGTGAACACCCATGTTGGGATGCACCTTGGTGATGAAGAGAATGGTCTTTGTTGACAGTAAGAAATAGGGACTATGGGCAGACACAAGAGAGTGCAAATCGAAACAACAGTAAGAATTAGAGACTACAGGTAGTACTTGATAGAGACAAATGAATGTTAGTATCCACTCTAGGCTCTGCTTGATGGAGCAGTACCTTGGCCTGCACACCCTAGCACAGGTATGTGCTACATGAATGCGAAACAACCTTAGTCGAAACCAGCACAGAATTGGGATTGTACAGTAGTAGCTCGTTCAGGAAATTATACCTGAATGTAGTAACTGGTCTTGTGAACTCAGAAATTTATGAGTATTACCTACAGTTAACCACTCATATGAAGGAGCAGTCGAGTATAACAGTAAAGGGACTTATTAAGTCGACTACTATCAGAACAGAGGAGTGTCGATGGGAGAAAGAGTGATTATGGGTGCTACCTCACATAGAAGCATGTGTATTATCTGTACTTAACGAACCTGTTCAAAAGAACAGTATACAGGTATAAGCATTTCAGTTCACCTAGAAGACCAATGGGAAAAACCTAGTATAGTCCAATAGTCATAAGCCATAATTGATTAGGACTAACTTAGGAAACTAACAAGTAGAGGTTGGTTTTGCTCAGTTATTGACAGTATGTATATGGTATAAAACAGGATACTTGGACTTGATAAGGATTTTGACCCGTGCCAGCAGCTCAGGACCTAAGGCAAGTATACCTTGCCTCCCTCTACAGTTTTATTACATGCATTTTATTTCAGTTTCCAGCTTTTGGATTATTTATGGACATGTGCTTTTCGTGTTATTTTCTGTGGAGTTGTTTTTATTGTTTATAGCCGTGTTCATATTTGGTATTGTGGTTTCCACTTGGAGTTTCTCGTCAGTACCTTGCTTGAGTCATGTCATAGAATGAGTACGTGTAATTGAACTGCTAAATCCTTGATATTGTTTTCTTGGCACCAGAGAGTCCACACTCGGGACGAGGGTGTTTTTTTTGATCTGTTTACATCCGTGAGTCCACACTCAGGACGAGGATGTCGATTATTTGCACCAGAGAGTCCACACTCGGGACGAGGGTGTTGACTTGATTTGACTTGACTTACACCAGAGAGTCCACACTCGGGATGAGGGTGTTTACATCAGAAAGTCCACACTCGAGATGAGAATATAGTACTTGCACCAGAGAGTCCACACACGGGACGAGGGTGTCTTGCCGTGAGCTAACCAGAGAGTCCATACTCGGGACGAGGGTTAGTACTTAGTTCAAACCAGAGAGTCCACACTCGGGACGAGGGTTTGGTTCTTCCATTGATCTCGTGTATTCGTTCATCCGACAGTTCATTTATACGTAGTTGTTCTAGTGTTCGTGTTCGTATTCGTGTTCGTGTTCATAGTCATTTGTCGTGTTCCTGTTTTTTCTTGATTATATTTCTCACGTATGATAAAACTGTTAGATAGGCATGTATATTATGTATCTTGCTATGTCCTCTGAGGACCTGATAATCTCCTCAGGTTTAGCGATTCCATAGAGTTAGCTAGTAGTTCTGGATAGCGAAGGATTTGCGGTTCTTGCGGGATTCAGGTATCGTTATCGTGTTTATTATCCGCTCGTGCTTTCATACCTTATCATGAGTTATTCTGTTTCTTGATTCAGTTTTAGACTCTTTTTTATTTCCTTTAGAGTCTTATCAGGCATTTATGCTAGTGGGCTGCAGACCACGACCCATCGTGTTTATTCATGTTTTATATTCTTATTATGAATTGAGATATAGATTTGTCTGCCATGATTTGGCAGTATACCATAGCCTTGACAGTGTTTACGTATTCGAGTCGGGCTGAAGTCCGTTCGATGCGTAGCTGGCTTGCTCACGCTCTCGCGTCCGAAAAGCGGGTACGGGTCATGACAAGTTTTTTTGGTGGCCCATGCAGGTCAGAGCATATCGTACCGGTTACGTAACTGTACTGGTACGAGCCTGCGACCATGACTAAACCCTTAGAAATCTCAATCCACTCTGCCTTGAAAATTCTTCTAGAAATTCTCTACGTCCTTGAAACTCCATATTTGCTCTCAATTATACTTCCTTGCTTCCCATATCATTGAATCCTCGTCCCTTTTTATTTCGAAGTAACGAACGATCGTGCTGCCTAGGACCTATCAGAAATTCTTAATTTATAGTATAATATTGCTTGATTATTTAATTTTTGGTTGTTTGATAGCTAATGAGGTTTATAGAGCCATATGTCCTAGATAGCTGTTGGTAGTAAGTTTAACAACTAGCTGGAAGATTATAAGATTTTAATGACCGTTGTTTGCCATTAAAATTGTTTGATTACAAATTTTAATACAAACAGAACAGTGTTACAATATAGGACTTAGACGTAGTCCTAGAAGTACACTTTTGTTTATCTGGGTCCCTTGTGCCGATGGAGCGAGTGGTAATACGTTGACTCCGTTGACGAGCTGACGACGGTTATCGGTTCTCTGAAGGTTTGGATTGCTCTGGGTGCTAGAGCTTGCTGAGAGGAGGAAGACGTTGAGTGTCTATATCTGCCTCTCTGGTGATATGTTCCTTCGTTGGGTGTTCTCTGTCTTATCCGTGAGAAGGAAATGATCCCTCTATTTATAGCTGGACAGGTTGGCTGCTCATGCACGCATATGTAGGATGTACCGGTGCGTGGGGACGCCACGTGGAGATTGCTGATGGAGGCGCATGGATGATGCGCCCTGATCGAGGGGTTGAATTCTTCATACTGCTGTTGTGAGCCGGCACGTAACAGAGAAGAGGATCTTTCTGTTGCTGATATCTTGGGTGAGTTGAGTCAAAGGACACGTGTCATCAACTCATGGCTCGGAGATCTCGGATTTGGTGGGGAATGATCTGGTAGGATGCGCCTAAGATTGGGCGCATGAGGAGACTTTGGCTCATAACCTTTATGAGTCACGAACCATTCTGGGCGCATGGCTTTTGAGGCGCATGCAGGCGACTTTCCTTCTGTCTTTTGGGATCAGAGAGCAGTCTGGGGCGCATGGCTTTTGAGGCGCATGCAGAGCTTCAAATGGAGACTTTTCTTCTGTCTTTAGGGATCAGTGAAGAGTCTGAGGCGCATGGCTTTTGAGGCGCATGTAGATTTGGACGCATGGTTGCAGAGGCGCATACGGGTGGTTGAGTGGCCACGTGGCAGTAGCCGTCGGAGTAAAGTTATGATGATGCTGACGTTGCCGACGCTTCGTTTTCTGAAAAAGCTGTCAACCATTCAGACTTTGGGAGGTGTGCTGCCAACTCTGTCAGTTCAGCATTTAATGTTTCTGACATTCGATGGACAGCTGAGGGGGCACGTCGATTGGCGTTCTACTGGGTATAGGGACGCATGGAGGAGCATCCTCTGTGATGCGCTTGGTTCTGAAGGGCGCGTCTGTGTGATGCGCCTGAAGTCGAAGGGCGCGTGCGGCTGTTTCGTTCCTCGAGTGCTTTAAATAGCCGTTTGGCTGAATTCGAGGCGTTCGGTTCATCCATTAAATGCAAGTTCATTGCACAGAATTCGGAGAGCCATCTACTTGGCGCGTGGGTTTGATCTGCCCGGCCTATAAATAGTGGCATGGAGAGAAGGTTTGCTTCTCGTTCTCTTACGTACTTCCAACATGAACTTGGGTACTCGAGTGCATTCTGTTGACGAAGTGCTCCCGAGGGTGAAGATGAGACGCCATGTCGTCATTGATACACTTGAAGGTGACTGTTACATCCAAAAGACGGAGTCGAGGGCTTCCGAGGCAGGCGGAAGGTGCCTGTTGCATCCAAAGATAGGGATGCTCGGGCCTCGTCTCCGTTGTTCCGGAAGGGCCGTAGATCGGAATGGCGGTGCTAGGCTCTTTCTTCCTTCAAAGTGGGTGTTGCCCACTCTGGCTGTGTTGAAAGCTGCTCCTTTAGCCGTATTTCGATTACGGTCTTCCTTGGTCTTTGGAGGCTCTTTTGAAGCCTCCCCTGGCTACAGATTTGTGGTGCTCTTCTCTTCCTCGGTTCCAGCCAGAGGGTTAAATGCTTCATTAGTCGAAGCATTTATCAGGTGAGCCTGGCCGGAAGAGCGGCACATAACTGGGCTGCTGAAGGGATGCACATAACTGGGGATGCACATAACTGAGCTGCTGAAGGGATGTGCCCTGCTGAGTACGCAGGGCAGGATGCGCCCGGTTGAAGGCGCATGGTGACTGCTGCGCCTGACTGGAGGCGCATGGTGACTGCTGCGCCTGTCTTGAGGCGCATGGTGGCTGCTGGCCGTAGACTTAGGATCTTTCCTTTGTAGAAATTTTTCTTTGTACAACCTTCTCTAGACATGTAATAGACTTTTATATGTGAAATAAAAAGTTCTCTTTCAATGTCTATATTTGTTGCTTTTGCTGTGAAGTATTTTGTCCGAGCTCTGGCGTATGTAGTGTCTGGCGCATGGGCTTTCTGGTTGTGAAATTCTATGCTTCTACAAGACCCCCTTCAAAGTTTTCAAAACTTTTGGATAAGTTTTGGAATACTTTGAATAAGAAGCATGGAGGTCAGGGCACATGACTGTTGGGGCGTATGCCTGTTCGGGCGCATGCTCCTCTCAGTCAATGCATATGATGATACCTCGGTAACCGAAAAGATTAATGATGATCTTTTGGTTTTATTTGCTGTTATCTCTCATAGAACCCGAGGCGACGGCTGAGATCACTCGTCATCGGTTCATGCGTGCGACCAAGTCCTATAAATAGGTGAGAGATGGAGAGAGATTTCTTCTTCTCTGTGCCTTTGCTTTTTTTTTTAGAGTTCTTCTTCAAAAACCCTAACTTTTCTTGTCTCAAAGAAATGGCTCCCAAGACTCCTCGCGACGGTGCCGGCAAGGAAAAGGAGCCGGTGGAGTATGTGGCGGCTGACGTCCCCCGTCGGCCTGTCGAAGTTCGGCCGGAGGTGGTTGGTGAGTCTCATTTTATGTACGCCACCGCACATAGACCTTGAGTCTTTGATGATGTGCCGCGGTCTTTGCCCGCCGACGCGCATGATGCGCTGAGGCTCTACCGTTGACGCGCATGGGTTTAGACCCTGATGATGCGCCAAAGCACTGCTAATCGCGCATGGGTTTAAACCCTGATGATGTGCTGAAGTACTGCTACCGCACATGTGCCGAGGCTCCTTTTTCAGACACACTATGTGCTTCTGATGGGTCTTAGACTCTCTTGTTACTTCTAACATTTTCGAATTTTTGCTAGTGTCAATGACTATCCCGCCTTTGAATAAAGTGCTTTTGGAGGCTGCCCTCAGTCAGACGGGGGTAGATTATGACAAGGAAGTGATAAACCCTGCTCAAGATGTTCTTATGTTGGATCAGCATCCCGAGAGAATGACTCAAATCCGGAAACAACAGTATGGGTTCCTCAAACGGATGATGGAGCGTGGAGTTATGAAATCTGCCACATCTGATAAAGTGACCTTCTTGAAGCCTGAGTTCCTGTTTGGGGACCGCCTTACTTCCACTGAAGCAACAGTATTAAAGGTCAAGGAAGACTGGTTTTTCACAGCAAAAGGAGTGCATATGACCGTTAAGCAACTTGAATGTCAATGGCCTTTGATGGCCTTCCGTCGTCTTGCTTCGAAGAGGAGGATGTCTTGGGATCTTACCCCCTCTCTGGGAGGAGCGGTGACTGGCATCATCAAAATTGATTCTACCTCCGATCAGAGAGATACTTTGACCGCGGTGCGGTCTGGGTCTTCTTTCACCTGGCGGATACTACGTCCTGGGAGCATTTACAGTGATGTTCCCCTTGATACATTTGCTTACAGTGCCTTGACTTTTGCACATCGCATGCTGTTGATGGAACGCTCATACCCGAAAGGGGAGTTTCGGGTAGAGGGTTGGTGTCATTACGTTTTCAAATGGGATAAACTGATACTCTGGGTTTTGTCGCGGTTCCAGACCGAGCTCCGAGAAATTGGGTTGACTGCCGCGATTCGTGCCACCCAGGCAGGTGTTGACATTAACAGGCATATGTTCCTCGCCCTCTTGGAGATGTTTGATATCCATACCGGGACCTTTTTTACTCCGGTGGGGGAGTTAGGGCTCGCACTTCATGAGATGTATGAGGTATCAAAGCTCTCTTGGGGATCGGAACCCTATGAAGAGTATTTTCCGACCAACGAAGAATTTTAAGTCCTGGGGGACAAGGCTGAAGAGATGACGGCCGTCTTTAAGGAAGTGGCTAGTCATCATTACTATATGCAGAAGAGGGACAAGGGCAGATTGCAGCCTCATGTGACCGCTTGGAGAGATTACGTCTTTAGGCAAGACAAGGGGGATCTCTCGCAGTTCTCCACTCCGTCGGCGCTCTCTCGTAGCGAAGTGCTTTCTGAGATGAGCAGGTTAGATGAGAAGAATCCCCGGGAAAACGAGGATCATCAGTCTGATGAACGCTCCTACAGCTGTTTCTGGCATCTTGCTCATCGAATGTCCTCAAAAGTAGTATTGGTCGCGTATCTCATGGTTTGGCTTCGGGATTATGTCTTCCCGGGCGGATCCGGCTCTGTAGAGAGAGTAACTCGGCACCTGATCCTGCCAGCTGTAAAGTTGGTCTTTGGCCGGCGCTTGGCTTTACTCCCCGCGATGGTATGTAATTTACTGCGAGGTTTACGCGAGTTCGCGGGAAATGTGATTCATGACCGAGGTCGAAAAGATAACTTCCTGCGTACTGAACTGCCGTTTCACTATTTGATAGGGTGGTTAATTTTACACTATCCCAACGTAATGAGTCCGGGTTCAGAAGAAGACTACAGGGCCGGAGATGCATTCCTCCGCCGTTTCCACCAGAGGAGTTGGTCGCACACTAGCGTCCCTGTTTGCAGAAGGGTTTTATCCCATCTTCAGGGATGGGAGATCACCAAAGTTGGTCCGATCTTCTTGGGTTTTGAGGCCAATGAAGACTTAAGGGATTCAGGTGAAGATGCCACCGCTCTGCCTCCGTGGGGATTCTGCTGGTTGCAGAGTATCCGGCCATCCCACCTGGTGTACCGGAACATGAATCAGTGCTTCCTGGAACCGTATTTACCGAGCCGCTTTGCACGTCAATTCAGTTATGCGCAGCTGATGTTGGACAATCCCAGTATCACCCTGGGGTATGCTGGAAGCTTGCTGGATGGCGCACGAGCTTGGCATTACTATAATGCTGGATGTACCGGAGCTCGTTTTACGCTGCCTGCCCAAGATCTGCGGCCGCCCATTCTTTACTCGGCCGCCAAGTTTTATTGTGTTATGGCTGCCGCGCCTTCCGGGTATGATAGGAAGACGAGTCTCGTTGCAGGCACCCCGTTAGCGGTGACTGGGCATGTATCGGCTAGGACTCGACCACACCGTCCACCAGGGGTGGGTCATCATGGTGCCCCTATCGCATCCCCAGTAGGTCAGGCTGAACCTTCGGTTGATCAACCGAAACGACATGCAGATGCAGGGGCTGGATCTCCTTCGTCAAAGAAGCTAAAGAGGACATCGTCACCGACGGTGTCATCGGATTCAACATCTGCAGAGGTAAGGATGCCCCACATAGTCTGGTTTGGGTTCAACATCTTATCAATGTTTCCCTTTTGTACAGGAGCCGCTAAAAAGAAAGCCTCGTACTCCAAAATCTGGTGGGAGAGGCCAAAGGAGATGGCGGGTTCGTCTGAAGTGCGCATCCCGCCGACTATGATGTCTCCTATGAAGGAGAATCCGGAGGACGCTGTTGTCGTGGAGATTCCAGCGTCCCCGGATTATGTCAGAAGGGAAACTGAGGATGCAGCAGCTTCCGAGATGATAAAGGCCGCGGCTGGGGCCTTGGATGTAGGGGTCCAGCAGACACGAGGCTTCCTGGTGATGATGTGGGATGGAGTTCGTCGTCTTCGGATGACACTGCTCCAGAGTTGCAAGAGCCTGTTGCGGGGGAAACAGATATGGTTGGAACAGAGGAGAGGGTTGATTCCCCTCCTTGTCATGATGAGGGGAGGTTAGCTGTATCATTGCCGAGTCCTATCCCAGCCTCACCCGTGAAAGTTGAGGTGGCTACCGATCAGGAGGTAGCGACAGATCCTGTCCCTGTAGAGGGACTTGAGAAGGACGAGACTCATCTGCCAGTCCTATCTCCCGGGGCGGGCCAGTAGATGAGTGTTGATCTCCCCGTTCTGCCAGGGGAGGTACTGATTGCTGATAGGACGTTGGGGGCAGAAGAGGTGGCCGTTGACGTCGGTGGTTCCTCCGAACTTGAGAAGGGTAAGGGTGTGGAACCCTCTGTTGCTCCTCCTACTTGGGGTACTATCTCGCCTGTGCCGGCTTCCTCTGTTCCTTCGGCTCCTCGGGGTAGCAGTCCGGCCCATGTCGATGAAGAGCCTGTTGATACCGAGGTTCCAGTCTCGCAGGTTGAGGTTGGCGGATCTTCTTCCGGTCCGCTAACTACAGTAGCTCCTCCAACTCCTGCTATGACGCCGTAGGTGCTGGCGGACGCATATGAATATGTGAAATTCATCGTCGAGGGGGTGTATAAAATGCTACAGAGGGGTGTATCTGCGGTGATGGATGCCAACGGAAGCATTGCGACGGCAAGAACTCTGGCAATGCCTTATATCGAGCTGATCCACGTTCACCAAGGCCACGACCATATGGCCGAGATCCTGGAGGCTTCGGTGATCGAGCTGGACCAGCGGCTCACAGAACTTCACCGCATCCAGCGAAATGACCTTTCCGTCTTGATAGATACGGAGAAGGAGAAGTTGATCGCCGAGATTGAGTCTTCCTACCAGGCCACTGTGAGCATCTGGGAGTGCGAGGTGGCTGAGACTGAGGCTGCGGTAGGGCAGTTGTCTCAGTCCATGAAGCAGACAATGGAAATACGAGCTACGTTGGACGCTAATATCGCGGAGATCAACGCCCAGATGCGCCGCCTTGAGGACCAACGGGCCCGACTCCAGTTAGATGCCGAACGTGTCCAGGCTGAACATGTAGCATTCAAGAAGGAGGAAGCAACTTTCATTCACCGAGCTCTTGCCCTGGCTCGGCAGCGACAACAGTTTGATGAGAAGCATGAGAATGATACTTTCGCTGAGGCTGTTGAATTGATGCGTCAAGAAGCTGAGCGTCGAGTCCTGGCGACTGTGGAGACTCATGCAGCCGACTTGAGACGTCAAGTTAGAGAGCTCTCAGCCAACCCTGGAGATGTTTAGGGACTGTAGCCTCTCTTTTTTATGTTTTTACAACTCTTGCTGGGGGATAGTGTAGTTCTGTATTCTCTCTTTTTTTAGAAAATAAAGAAGTACGCAACTTTTTGTGATGTGTTCATTTTTGTTATCATGAACTTGATGATTTGTGTGGACCTATTATCTTTTGTGCACCTTGGCTTTTAGGTACAGATAATAAGTTTGAAGGAACCAACATGTTTGCTCAGAGGTAATGTGGACGTGGCAATCATTGGAGTTCAAATGATAGAATCTTCCTACTCAGAGGTATTATGGACGTGGTAGGAGTGATCCTGGGGGATACGCTGAACAACTCAGAGGTAATGTGGACATGGAAGTTCTGCGATCAATGTACGACAACGCAAGGGTTGTTTGTACGAGATATTTACTCAGAGGTAATGTGGACGTGGTAAACATGAAGGATAGCGTAGGCTTACGAAGTGTAAGATTCCACTTTGTAGGGTGTAGAGGGACAACTCAGAGGTGATGTGGACGTGGTTGTCTTTCTACTGGAGGATGTTACGGAACAGCTGGGTTCCGGAAGCGTATGGTTTTGTTGGAAGGAAATTGTCTGTGAATCCTGATGGTTGGGTCCATAGATCCCCTTGTGGAAGCACATATCTGAAAGATGTCAAGAGTAGTACTTCTTCAGGAACTTGCCGTTGATGGGCATCATGAACAAGTCTCTATTGGATTTGGCGAGGCGGTAAGCACCGTTTGAGTATACCGTCTCAATGATGAAAGGTCCTTCCCACTTGGGCTCGAACTTTCCTGGTGTCTTGTGAGTTAACACCATCGGCCTCCTGACTGCCAGAACCAGGTCGCCAACTTGAAAAGTTCTCTGTTTGACATTCTTGTTGAAAGCCTGTGATATACGGGCTTGGTAGAGTTCGATACGTTGTTGAGCTAGGAGACGCTTTTCGTCAAGTGCCTCCAGCTCCCGCAGATGACGACGTTGATTGCCCTCTTCTGTGAGTTTGTTTGTGGTTGCTACACGGAGTGAGGGTATCTGGATCTCGAGAGGCAGTACCGCTTCACTCCCATAGACCAGGGAGAATGGTGTGTTGCCTGTTGGGGTTCATACCGTTGTGCGGTAAGCCCAAAGACATTCGCCAAGCTTTTCGTCCCAGTCGCTTTTGTTGGATGACACAACTTTTTTGAGCAGCCTAACGATAGTTTTGTTGAACGCCTCGGCCAATCCGTTTGCTGCCGGATTGTAGGCGGTTGAGGCCACGTTCTGAATGCGACTCTTGTCACAGAATCTGCTAAAAATATGGCTGATGAACTGAGGACCATTATCATGGATGATCCGCCTGGGTACTCCAAAACAGTAAATGACATGGTGTTTGATAAAGCTGACCACCCTGGAGCTCTTTACTTCCGCTAATGGGACTGCTTCTGCCCACTTGGAGAAGTAATCGGTAATGGCCAGGATGAAGCGGTACCTCCTTGACGAAGGAGGGGTGATCGGTCCTACAATGTCCATGCCCCAGGCTTCGAAGGGCCAGGAGGCGGCTGTAGTATGTAGTAGCTCTGACGGCGTATGAATGAAGTCTGCGTGAAGTTGGCACGCATGGCACTTCTTAGCATAGTCGATAGCATCAGCGGCCATGGTTGGCCAATAGTAGCCCATGCGTCGCAGTCGATCCTGCAACTTAGGACCAGGTTGACGAGCTCCGCAAGTCCCGTCATGAGCTTCTCGAAGAGCTTCGGTCGCCTCTTCGTTGGACAGGCATCGAAGGAGAAGCCCATCATAGGAGCGTCGGTACAGCATTTTAGTGGCTGTATCATAATAGAATCGAAGAGAACGTCTCCTGACTGAGACGGCTTCCTTCGGGTCCTCTGAAAGAATTTCGTAGACGGCGAAGTCGATGAACGGGAACCTCCAGTCTCGGACATTAACACCAGTACTTGTCGGCATGGCGTGGGCCATTCGTAAGCATAGGTTGTTTCTAGGACAAACCAAGTCTCAGCCAACTACCATGACGTAGTGTTGAGTCCCAAGGGGTGCTGCTAATGAGGCCGCGAGGCCAGCCAGAGCAGCAGCCTCTAGGTTTTGTAGATGAGGTACGTGTTCGATGAAGAACCCGGTGAAGGTTGAAATGATGTTCAATGCAACTTCATGGTAAGGGATCAGATCTTCATGGCGAACCTCGTATTGCCCTCGGATCTGGTTTACGACGAGTTTCGAGTCGCCGTAGGCTTCCAGATGATCCACCCCTAGCTGTTGTGCCAGCTGGAGTCCCATAATGAGCGCGTTGTACTCGACAACATTGTTGGAGCACGGCTTCGAAAGGGAGTAAGCACGCTGGATGACCAGCTGATCGGGGGAGACTAAGACTACCCCCACTCCTGCGACGATCTGGCCTTTGGGGCCTGTTCTTGAAGCGCCATCGAAGAACATCCGCCACACGGAGCTTCCTTCGGTGACGTTTGATTCTTGAACATCATCCGGTATGTCTTTATAGAGTCTTGAGGACTACGGGATGGGGTGTGCAGCTAAAAAGTCGGCCAGGGCCTGACCCTTAACGGCTTTTTGTGGCACAAACACCATGTTGTACGGTGTTAGCAGGATCGCCCATGTAGCTAGCCGGGAGTTTAATGACCCTGGCTTCGTCATGAGGACTCTGAGTGGATTGACTCGGGAGATGACATGAATTGTCTGGCCCGAGACATAATGGCGAGTCTTCTGGATGGTAAACACCAAGGCCAAGCACTCCTTTTCAACGGGGTTGTACCGGTGTTCAGCCCCGATGAGCGTTCGATTGAGGTAGTAGATTGCTTGCTCGTAGCCTGTATCGCTGTTTTGAGCCAGCAGAGCGCCCAGGGAATGATCCATGGCACGGATGTAGAGGAGAAATGGTTTATCGGCGACATGTGCTACCAGGACTGGCGGGCTTGTCAAGTAAGCCTTGATGTCGTCGAAAGCCTTTTGGCACTCCTCTATCCAGACGTAAGAGACTCCCTTTTTCATAAGCTGAGTAAAGGGTTGACATTTACCGAAAAGGTTTGCTATGAACCTCCGGATGTATGTCAGACGTCCCTGTAAGCCCCGAAGTTCTCGAAGATTCTTCGGAGGGTCCATGTTGAGGATGGCTTTGGTCTTCTCGGGATCAACATGAATGCCTTTCGCCGTGATGACAAAGCCCAAGAATTTTCTGCTAGAAATCCCCAGGAAGGATTTAGCGGGGTTCATCTTGAGTTGATGTACCCGCATGAGATCGAAGACTGTCTTCAGGTCCTGTAGGTGATCTCCTTTAAGGTGGCTCTTGACTGCGATGTCGTCAACATAGCATTCGACTGTCTTACGAAGATGTTGACGGAAGATGGTGCTCATAGCTCGTTGGTATGTCACACCGGTGTTCTTCAAGCCGAAGGGCATCACTGTGTAGCAGAAAACGCCCTTTGGAGTCCTGAGTGACGTATGTTTTGTATCATTTGGGAACATCTTGATCTGGTTGTAGCCCGAATACCCATCCATAAAAGACATGCGCTCGAAGCCACACGTGTTGTCGATCATTACGTCAGTGATTGGAAGCGAGAATTCGTCCTTCGGACAAGTAGAGTTGAGATCCCTGAAGTCGATACAGACTCGTATCTTCCCATTCTTTTTGGTGACAGGTACGACGTTGGCTACCCAATCTGGGTGTTGTTCCTCACGGATGAAGCCGCTGGTCAAGAGCTTGTCCACCTCTTGATCGATGGCATTCATGATGTCCGGCCGGAAGCGTCGCTGTTGTTGTTTAATAGGTTTGGCATCGGGTAAGATGTTCAACCTATGCATTGCAATCTGTGGATCGAGTCCCGGCATGTCTTCGTAGCTCCAGGCGAAGACGTCGATATAATCTTTAGCCAGTTGGATTAAAGACTCTCGGTCTTCTCCTTCTAGGCTTTTGCTGATGAAGATGGGTTTAGAAGAAGACCCGTCCCCAAGGTCGATCTGCTCGACTTCGTCTTCGGTAGGAGGTTCACGTAACTCGAAACGAGACTCCCATTGTTCTCCTAGGCGTTGAGCCCAGGGTTCTTCTTCGAAGGGTTCCGGCGCTTGTTCTTCGCCTTCATCTTTTTGAGGTTGTGCTGATGTCATGTTAGCTGACAGCACTTTCTTGAAGACTGATCCGATACTGGTATCAGAATCCCAAGTCGATGCTTCGGACGAGTGGGAATGTTCTACGTCTTCTGCGTCTGAACTCTCTGGAGTTGATGGCGACGTGACATAGCCTACCCCCCGTCGAGTTCGATTGTAATAGTCCTGCGGCTTTCCTTTAGGTGTTGGAAGCCGAAGAGGGAGACGTCGACCCTTGCCGTAGTTTAGACCTTTGTTGCTTTTCAGGTCGTAGCTCATCTTTTGGATGATGTGCTTTGCCGTATCCGTATACCGATAGACTTGTATTCTGCCGGTATCAGGTTCTGGCTCGGGTGGCGGGAGGTCTTGATGACGCTCGACTTTGCCAAAGATGATGGATCCTTCGTCTCGACTTCGTGGAAGGACTATGTAACAGACTCCTTGAGACGGGACTACTCGATTTACATGATGTCGATCGTTATTTGTGTTTGCAACGACCGTAGAGCGTTATCTAATGTATACATGGCATTCCAATGTGGAAGACAAGAATAATTAAAAGACACTCTATTATTGATAAAATACGAGATTTTATTCCGTGGGATTATATTGTCTAAGGAGGGTGCATCTACATCAGCAGAGATATATTCGCCAAGCTTCTCATCTGTATGCACTGGGGTTGGATCCGGAGAGTCTACCACAGCTTTGATTTTGGGGTCCGAGAGGGTTATGTGAGCCCTCCCTGGCATCTTGGATGACTGCGGCGGCTTGCCCTTAAGACGCACCTTCAGAGGTGCCTCAACTGCGCCTCCAGTGATTGGTGCCTTCCCCTGTAATTTTGCCACCAGGGGCGCCGATGTTTGAGGCGGCTTTTCCTTGAGGCGTATCTTCAGGGGAGCTTCAGGAGTTGGTGCTTTTCCTGGTAGCTTGATGCTCATTGGAGGCACCTTCTGGGGTGGTTTGCCCTTGAGTCGGATCTTCAAAGGAGCATCGGGAGTCATTTTAGGCTCCATGTCCGGCTCAGCTGCCGTCTCTGCCTCGTCATCAACATCATTGGCTTCCTCCTCGTCAAGTGACTTGTATAAGTCAGAATCGGTGAAGTAGGCTTCAATCCCTTTGAAAGGATCGATGTCTGCGAACTCCGTCCTGATGACGCCGTTGGTGGATACATATTTCATACATTGGTGGAGTGTGGATGGCACCACCATGTACTCATGTAGCTATGGTCGACCGAGCAGGATGTTGTAGTTGACCTCGGCATCCACAACATAGCAGGTCACCTCAGTTCTGAGATTACAGATATGACACTTCAGTCGAATTTTGCCCAGTGGCTCGCTTTTGCTAGCGTTGAAGCCACTGATGGTTGTGTTGGAGGGCGCCAGCCGGTACATTGGGATCCCTAGTGTTGATAACAGCGCCTTCGGAATGATGCTGAGAGAAGAACCCGGATCGATCTGAATCCGGTTCACTTTGACTGAACCGATATACCCTGTATAATACAGCGGCCGATTATGTCGGTGGTGCTTGAGCAGCATGTCTTGTTGGATGAAAGTTATGTTTGGGATAACTTCATCCGCACAATGACAGTGCGTACAAGTAGTTGGGAGGTCTTCAGGCTGCTTGACCTGACTGAGAAAGGATTCGGCATCCTTCAGAGCTTCACAGAGAGCTTCTCGGGAGTCTTTGGAAAGACGCAGGAGCTCGAACAAAGATAGGCGGGCAGGAGTACTGGCCACTTGTGGCAGTATGTCGAAGTTGTGGGGCTTGGCTAGCCCCGAAGCATTCTCCTTTCGTTGAGGTCTGTCGAAACGAGCCTCCACCTGCTTCTGCTTATTGGCTACTGAGGGCTTAGACGGGCCCTCTTCCTGGACAGCAGGGACGGTGCAAGGAGGCACCACCTCGGCGGCAGCTTCGCCGGGTTGGGCGTTGTGTTATGCACGCGTCTGTACAGGGAGTGCCTCTTCCTTTGAAGAAGAGACCATGCGGCAAGACTTGATCTTCCTGCCTTTGGATTTGGAGGTTGGACGTACCTCCGATTGAGTTACCTCGGAGACGAGGTCGGGGTGGACCCATAGGACCTCTCCTCGAGATATGGTGAGTGGGATGAGTCCACTCACATTGTCACGGGTAGGTGGTAAGTTAACCACCTCCATTGTCGCCTTAGGAATGGGGACAACGCCATCTTGTGTGGTAGTTGGCGGCAAGGTGCCGAACTGGAGTGACACCACATTGGCTGATACCGTCTTCTCTTCGTAGTCGACGGAGATTACATCCGCATTGATCATGCGCTGGATGTAATTTTTGAGGACATAACAGTCCTTGGTCGGGTGTCCGATAAACCGATGGTAGTGACAGTACCTCGGGTTGTCCACTTTCCCAACTTCATCGGGCCGCTTTGGGTCCGGTAGCTTGATCTTGTCACCCTGTTTCAGAATTTTAAAAAGTTGCAGGGTGTCTTCGTCGTTGAACGAATAAACCTCCTTGGGCCTTGGTGCAAGTGGAGGCTTCTGAGTAGGCACAGATGCGCCTTTTGAGGCATTAACAGTCAATGCCTGCTTCCCCTTTGTCTCACGTCCGGGGTTGTTGGCTGCAGACCTTTTCCCCTTGTCATCAAAGGAAGGGAAGCTGACCCCCAGAAGACGTGCATTGGCCGCCTTCTTTTCTGCGGCTTCTGCTTCGATGATCAGGGACCTCTAGTCGGGAGGAGGAGTAGGGTTGAGCCAGAGCTTGACTGCAGGCAGCATGTTCATGCTGCAAGAGGAGAGGAGCGCATGTTCCGGCACGCCTGGAGGTAGTCTGAAGCAGGCCTGTCGGAAGCGTTCGATGAACACCCGAACCGTTTCCTTCTCCTTTTGGCGTATCTCTATGAGGGACGCCATCGTCATGTCCTTCCCGCCGTCGTAGAAGCGGTCGAGGAAGAGGCACGTCAAATCATCGAAGGATGATATGGAATTGTCGGGGAGGCTGCAGTACCAGTCATACGCCACTCCCTTCAATGCTCTGACAAATATGCTAGTGAGGAGCGCATCCTCCTTCGGGAGATGTCCCATTTGGGACTGGAAGTACGTCAGGTAGCGGCGCGGAGAGTCCTTCCCGTCGTATGGCGTCAGTGTTTATGGTTTATACTTTGGAGGATAAACCACCTTGTTCAACTCGAGGGGATAGGGTTGGGGGATGCCCATCTTCTGGCGCTCCTCTTGCCTGTTCTTGGACTCAAAGCGCTCCCGCAAGTCCTTGATCATTTCGACCACATCCTCCGTGGAGCTGGGAGTCGGGGAAGGTGGTACCACCTGGAGTTGAGCGTTTGAGGGCTCAGACGTCCGGGGTACTTCTCGGCGGTCTGTGTCTGAGGATACCCGTTGAAGGGGTACACTCGACTCCCCATTGGCCCCTGGGTCGGGACCGGTTGAAGGTGTTCGGGTCAAGGCCGACCGTATTTCAAACACCGCCTGAGTCAGTGTTTGCATGGAAGCAGAGAGGGTTTTGAGTCCTCCCTCTAATGTGTCTATGCGCTGGACGATGTCCTGCGGCGGCGCATCAGACTCGGAATCATCCCCAGCCATGTATACTATCATGACACGGCCGGGAGTGGATGGATTGGTTGAGGCTTCGCTCTCGGCCTCACTCTCATGTAGGGGAGTCGCCTCTCCTGGGGTTTCATCTTGGCCACCCCCAGCCACGTTCTGGAGGTCATTCTCGACGGGCGCATCTTCAAGGGTCTGATTACCCTCAGATCCGTCTTGAAGGGCCTCTTCGTCTCCGGAACTACCCCCAGCTGTGTTCTGGGGGACATCCTCATTTCGAGGGGCTTCAGGGAGGCTGACTTTGTCTCGAGAATGAAGATCCGCCGCAGCTGTGCTTTGGACATCTTCGTCTTCGGAAACAAGGGTCTGACTACCCCCAGCTTCCTCCAAGAACTTCTTCCTCGACCGAATGCCTCCGAACACTCCGGAGGACGAGACAGCTGCCTTGGTTTTCCTCGGCTGGCTTTTGGATGAGGACGAGGAATTGTCGGTCGTCTTTCAGACTGACGAGGAGTTGGAGATCACGTTGCATGAAGCAACCCTTGGCTCCTCTTCTGTTGACACCTTCATCCCGAGGCAATGTCGGAGGGGTGTCGATGATTGCAGCCGCTGGAAGACTGACTGCCTTGGTGGTACTACCGTCTTGCAACAGCAGTTGATGGTGACCACCGCACAAGTATGCCCCGTGAGAGGCGCATCGTGCTTGTTGGTCGACTCTCCTGACCGGCGCTTGTGAGTGATCACGTTACGCAGGTCGTTGGAGGAGAGTGCTACATTCACACCTCCTTCAGGCGCATGGCAAGGCCAAACGCCGGGGTGGTCAGGTGAGTGCTGCGTCCCCTGATCTAATACCAAACAGGCATCCCGATCAGTAGTGGGGGAACCACAACATTTGAAGTGACTTGAACGGACCTCAGACGCACAACCAGAGGAGGCGCGGGAGTTCAAGACCACTGAATTTGCCTCACTCAACTTGGTTGTGCACGCAGTAGATGCGCCCAAGTGAGATGAGGGCTTTGAGGGTCGGCTCGTTTTTGGTGCAGAAGCACCTGAGTCGACCTTGTACAGCTTGCCATCAGCAGCGCGCATGATTGTGAGCGCATGCTTTTGGCTTGCTGCTGGCATAGCACGTTTGTGGCGCATGGCCCGTGTCGTCTTGGATTTCTTCGTACTAGCCCGCTGGGGCGCATAGTACTCATCATCCAAATTCTCCTCACCATTACAGCGAGTGAGTCTGTCAAAGACAGAGACTTCTTGTGGCGCATCAGAGGTGATGCGCGGGGCATTGGCTGCGCCCATGCTCCGTCGACGCATCTTCCTCGCCTGAAAGGGAGATGGCTGGGGAATGTGGTCAGCCGCACGTTTCCCCGAGAGATGCGCTGTATCAGCGGGCGCACCTTGGTTGCTGAGGACGTCAGCAGGAAGGGAAGGCTGGATTAGCACATCCCCTTCAGTGGTGGTGCCCGAGGCGTCGAACTTGCGCACCCAGACTTGGCGGGTCTTCTTCGGCTTCGACAGCCGCTTCGAAGGACTCGCACATCTTTCAGAAATGAACTCCTCGTACGCCTGCTGATAGAGGTGTACGACCAGCGTCTTATGGGAGGAACCCACCTTCACGTCGTCGGCTTGCGACACGACTTTCTCGGTAGAGGAGAAAGAGGTCCCCAGCAGAGTCGCCAGCTTGTTTGCCATTAAAATTGTTTGATTACAAATTTCAATACAAACAGAACAGTGTTACAATATAGAACTTAGACGTAGTCCTAGGAGTACACTTTTGTTTATCTGGGTCCCTTGTGCCGATGGAGCGAGTGGTAATGCGTTGACTCCGTTGACGAGCTGACGACGGTTATCGGTTCTCTGAAGGTTTGGATTGCTCTGGGTGCTGGAGCTTGCTGAGAGGAGGAAGACGTTGAGTGTCTGTATCTGCCTCTCTGGTGATATGTTCCTTCGTTGGATGTTCTCTGTCTTGTCCGTGAGAAGGAAATGATCCCTCTATTTATAGCTGGGCAGGTTGGCTGCTCATGCGCGCATATGTAGGATGCACCGGGGCGTAGGGACGCCACGTGGAGATTGCTGATGGAGGCGCATGAATGATGCGCCCTGATCGAGGGGTTGAATTCTTCATACTGCTGTTGTAAGCCGGCACGTAGCAGAGAAGAGGATCTTTCTGTTGCTGAGATCTTGGGTGAGTTGAGTCAAAGGACACGTATCATCGACTCATGGCTCGGAGATCTCGGATTTGGTAGGGAATGATCTGGTAGGATGCGCCTAAGATTGGGCGCATGAGGAGACTTTGACTCATAACCTTTATGAGTCACAAACTATTCTGGGCGCATGGCTTTTGAGGCGCATGCAGACGACTTTTCTTCTGTCTTTTGGGATCAGAGAGCAGTCTGGGGCGCATGGCTTTTGAGGTGCATGTAGAGCTTCAAATGGAGACTTTTCTTCTGTCTTTAGGGATCAGTGAAGAGTCTGAGGCGCATGCAGATTTGGACGCATGGCTGCAGAGGCGCATGTGGGTGGTTGAGTGGCCACGTGGCAGTAGCCGTCGGAGTAAAGTCATGATGATGTTGACGTTGCCGACGCTTCATTTTCTGAAAAAGCTGTCAACCGTTCAGACTTTAGGAGGTGTGCTGCCAACTCTGTCAGTTCAGCATTTAATATTTCTGACATTCGATGGACAGCTGAGGGGGCGCGTCGATTGGCGTTCCACTGGGTATGGGGACGCATGGGGGCGCATCCTCTGTGATGCGCTTGGTTCTGAAGGGCGCGTCTGTGTGATGCGCCTGAAGTCGAAGGGCACATACGGCTGTTTCGTTCCTCGAGTGCTTTAAATAGCCGTTTGGCTGAATTCGAGGCGTCTGGTTCATCCATTAAATGCAAGTTCATTGCACAGAATTCGGAGAGCCATCCACTTGGCGCGTGGGTTTGATCTGCCCGGCCTATAAATAGTGGCATAGAGAGAAGATTTGCTTCTCGTTCTCTCACATACTTCCAACACATGAACTTGGGTACTCGAGTGCATTCTGTTGACGAAGTGCTCCCGAGGGTGAAGATGAGACGCCATGTCGTCATTGATGCACTTGAAGGTGACTGTTACATCCAAAAGACGGAGTCGTAGGCTTCTGAGGCAGGCGGAAGGTGCCTGTTGCATCCAAAGATAGGGATGCTCGGGCCTCGTCTCCGTTGTTCCGGAAGGACCGTAGATCGGAATGGCGGTGCTAGGCTCTTTCTTCCTTCAAAGTGGGTGTTGTCCACTCTGGTTGTGTTGAAAGCTGCTCCTTTAGCCGTATTTCGATTACGGTCTTCCTTGGTCTTTGGAGGCTCTTTCGAAGCCTCCCCTGGCCACAGATTTACGGTGCTCTTCTCTTCCTCGGTTCCAGCCAGAGGGTTAAATGCTTCATTAGTCGAAGCATTTATCAGGTGAGCCTGGCCGGAAGAGCGGCACATAACTAGGCTGCTGAAGGAATGTACATAACTGGAGATGCACATAACTGAGCTGCTGAAGGGATGTGCCCTGCTGAGTACGCAGGGCAGAATGCGCCCGGTTGAAGGCGCATGGTGACTGCTGCGCCTGACTGGAGGCACATGGTGACTGCTGCGCCTGTCTTGAGGCGTATGGTGGCTGCTGGCCGTAGACTTAGGATCTTTTCTTTGTAGAAATTTTCCTTTGTACAACCTTCTCTAGACATGTAATAGACTTTTATATGTGAAATAAAAAGTTCCCTTTCAATGTCTATATTTGTTGCTTTTGCTGTGAAGTATTTTGTCCGAGCTCTGGCGTATGTAGTATCTGGCGCATGGGCTTTCTGGTTGTGAAATTCCATGCTTCTACAATCGTATTTTGAGGATTAGTGTGACCAAAGGTGGGTAGAAGTCCTCAAGTATTCGGAGTTATAAAATGGCTAGAGATGGTTGTAGAATAATTTTGAGAAATTAAATTTGAGGAGATTAAGGTTAAGGCAGATTTTCTTTTCGAATTTTAAGGAATACTTATGAAAGAGAATTTCGAGGACGAAATTATTTTAAGGAGGGTAGATTTTTGAGCCCTTGAACCAAAATTTTCTTTTATTACTATATTTTTGTTACTATGACTTCATTGCATTTATTTTTAATAATACTTTCTAAAGGGCAAGAGAGGGCTATTTTGCAAATTGATAAAAGCCTAGGGACCTTAGCACGATTTCCAAATTCAAATTCTAACGGCCGATCATGGATTGAACCAAACACGATTCAATCTATTCTTCCTTATCCCTTTCTGATTCTAAATCGAAGAGGATATTTATATGATCGAGAGCAGATGATTGAGATCACCACCCTAAATCGGCTACTCTGCAAACCCTAACTCTGCTGCCTTTCTGTTCTTCTTCCAGTCGAGAGTAACCCCGAGGATCTGTAAAAAAGAGAACATTCAAATTCCTCGACTGGTAATACTTCTTCCTCGACTCCCATATCATGCGTTTCCTCTAATCGTTATCTTGTTCTGATGGGAAACCTAGGTGTTTGTCATAAGTCCTAAGAGGACCCAGAATTGGTAGTCGAGCAAATTTAGTTAGGGGGCGACCTACTATAGTCATGGGCATAGCGGAGGGCAGGTGGTGAAGTTCAGAAACCTGTGGTTGCGTATCATATTAGGATACGCAAGTGTATCAGTTAGTCATTGATGCATTAGATAACAATATCATGCCTCAATTGCATTGAGGTGTCAATACCCAATAATACACCAGTTGGGGTTCAGTATCACGGGTATCGACAAATACCCTGTGTATCGGTTCCTACTTTCTGATTGAGACGTAAATAGCAGATGTTAGACGAAGGCTCAGATATTAGAGAAACACCATAGCTATGCGTCAAAATTAATCGTGCTAGTCTAGGTGCGGGTCTAACAGGGAAGTCCCCTGTGTGTGGTTGTACCGTAACGACGTATCAACATTCAAATAATTGTATTAGCAAATACCAATTAGTATCCTACAAGAGACTAAGCCATAGATAGCTACAGGAGGGCAAGTCATAATTTTGTGGAGAAATCATAAGTTCTGTTATGATAGGTTGTGCTGGAAAATTAGGATGCCTTGGGGGTTCATGTATCATATGGTATCAGAGTAATTGTACTGAGATATCAACTAGTACCCATGACCCTAATACTAAGTATCTGAAATAGGTATTAAAGACCACCAATAGAAGGTTAAGCGAGTTAGTCCTGTGTGTATAGGAAAGGGGATAATATTGTGTTCGTATTGGTGTCTATGATAGGTCAGTTGTATGCATAGCTAATTTAGGCTGTTGGGGCCATTTATGGTGTCAAGCACATAGGCATGCAATTACATAGAGAAGGATAATGCCTACAGCAGAATAAGATTTCTGTTTTGGTTCAGTTTCTGAACTAGGAACCATGTATTCATAGATAAACGACAAACGTGAGGTGAAAATAGTTGCATCAATGAGGATAATGGGTTATGTATCAATACTGTAGTAGGAATATGTACCAATGATTCCAAAATATGAGAACCATTTGATACTAAAACAACAAGAAGAAATTGTAGTCATATTTGGAGACAGTTGTGTGTACACTATCTTCGATAATGTAGAGTAACCTATTTACCTTCTGAACATCGTTTAAACCCTGTATATTGCTTTAGCTCCTGCACTTTGCTCGGTTCCTATAGGGTATTACTGAACACCTGTGTGACCAAATATAGACATGAAGGTTGGGTCGACTTATAGATTTGGAATCTCAGCTATTGAATAATCTGCTGGAATTGTTGAACCATACGACCATATTTGGAACCTGGATACATAAATGAGTGAATTACTAATGACAAGTATCAGTTGAGTACCTGTATATAAGGATACCATAACATAATAAGTAACAGCAGATTCTACCCATAGCAGGACATGAGCAGAACAGATAGAAAGCAGTGATCATGTATCAAATGTTTATGATATTTGTGGGGATTATCATCCAAAGGCATAGTCAAGAATTAGTTAGTAAGGTTTCAGGTATCTGATATGTGAACACCCATGTTGGGATGCACCTTGGTGATGAAGAGAATGGTCTTTGTTGACAGTAAGAAATAGGGACTATGGGCAGACTCAAGAGAGTGCAAATCGAAACAACAGTAAGAATTAGAGGCTACAGGTAGTACTTGATAGAGACAAATGAATGTTAGTATCCACTCTAGGTTCTGCTTGATGGAGCAGTACCTTGGCATGCACACCCTAGCACAGGTATGTGCTACATGAATGCGAAACAACCTTAGTCGAAACCAGGAAAGAATTAGGATTGTACAGTAGTAGCTCGTTCAGGAAATTATACCTGAATGTAGTAACTGGTCTTGTGAACTCAGAAATTTATGAGTATTACCTACAGTTAACCACTCATATGAAGGAGCAGTCGAGTATAACAGTAAAGGGACTTATTAAGTCGACTACTATCAGAACAGAGGAGTGTCGATGGGAGAAAGAGTGATTGTGGGTGCTACCTCACATAGAAGAATGTGTATTATCTGTACTTAATGAACCTGTTCAAAAGAACAGTATACAGGTATAAGCATTTCAGTTACCTAGAAGACCAATGGAAAAAACCTAGTATAGTCCAATAGTCATAAGCCCTAATTGATTAGGACTAACTTAGGAAACTAACAAGTAGAGGTTGGTTTTGCTCAGTTATTGACAGTATGTATATGGTATAAAACAGGATACTTGGACTTGATAAGGATTTTGACCCGTGCCAGCAGCTCAGGACCTAAGGCAAGTATACCTTGCCTCCCTCTACAGTTTTATTACATGTATTTTATTTCAGTTTCCAGCTTTTGGATTATTTATGGACATGTGCTTTTTGTGTTATTTTCTGTGGAGTTGTTTTTATTGTTTATAGCCATGTTCATGTTTGGTATTGTGGTTCCCACTTGGAGTTTCTTGTTAGTACCTTGCTTGAGTCGTGTCATAGAATGAGTACGTGTAATTGAACTGCTAAATCCTCGATACTGTTTCCTTGGCACCAGAGAGTCCACACTCGGGACGAGGGTATTTTTCTTGATCTGTTTACATCCGTGAGTCCACACTCAGGACGAGGATGTCGATTATTTGTACCAGAGAGTCCACACTCGGGACGAGGGTGTTGACTTGATTTGACTTGACTTACACCAGAGAGTCCACACTCGGGACGAGGGTGTTTACATCAGAGAGTCCACACTCGGGACAAGGATGTAGTACTTGCACCAGGGAGTCCACACGCGGGACGAGGATGTCTTGCCGTGAGCTAACCAGAGAGTCCACACTCGGGACGAGGGTTAGTACTTAGTTCAAACCAGAGAGTCCACACTCGGGACGAGGGTTTGGTTCTTCCATTGATCTCGTGTATTCGTTTATCCGACAGTTCATTTATACGTAGTTGTTCTAGTGTTCGTGTTCGTATTCGTGTTCGTGTTCGTGTTCATGTTCGTAGTCATTTGTCGTGTTCCTGTTTTTTCTTGATTATTTTCTCACGCATGATAAAACTGTTAGATAGGCATGTATATTATGTATCTTGCTATGTCCTCTGAGGACCTGATGATCTCCTCAGTTTAGCGATTGTATAGAGTTAGTTAGTAGTTCTGGATGGCGGAGGATTTACGGTTCTTGCGGGATTCAGGTATCGTTATCGTGTTTATTATCCGCTCGTGCTTTCATACCTTATCATGAGTTATCCTGTTTCTTGATTCATTTTTAGACTCTTGTTATTTTCTTTAGAGTCTTATCGGGTATTTATGCTAGTGGGCTGCAGACCATGACCCATTGTGTTCAATCATGTTTCATATTCTTATTGTGGATTGATATATAGATTTGTTTGCCATGATTTGGTAGTATACCATAGCCTTGACAGCATTTACGTATTCGAGTCGGGCTGGAGTCCGTTCGATGCGTAGCTGGCTTGTTCACGCTCTCGCGTCCGAAAAGCGGGTGCGGGTCGTGACACATCTCCATGTCACAAGTCCGAACGCCAATACAGTAGCTCCTCTTGAACGCTAAGGATTTCATGCCTCGGCACGTCCAAGCTAAGCCCCGTTCCGAGCTGATCATAACCTGAACCTGCACACAAACTAGTGGAGGATTAGTGCTTTCGTCCCCACTGCACTGATCAAGACCCACTCGCACCCAAACCAAACACTAAGTATATTTAGTGAAACATGCAATATTATTTGGTGATCTTTCTATTTAGCCTTAGGATCAGTTTCATGGCAGTATTCACGAATAAAAACTTATCATAAATGTGTCCAATACCGTATTTCTGCAGCAGATACAGTTAGACATAATATGAACATAACATAGTGATCGTGCTCATCTCCGTCCCATTTTGCCTAGCCTGTAATGGTTAGAACTTTACGTAAGAAATCATTCAATTCACGCAACCAACCATAAACTTAGCCATATGCATAAAGGTAGCAGGTCCTGCGCCTGCACCCAACTCTAATCTCAGCCCACCGGCCCTATCTATATGAAGGTCACGGTATTTTGCACCGTAGTGGACTTGGCATCCTTGTGTGTAAGCCTATGATCGCTTTAATACGGGTTGCTAGTCCAGTATCCGAAGGATCCCAAACTTACTGATATCATAGCTTATCACAACACTGGACGGTCGTAACCCGTCCTAATAATATGCACCATAAATACCATACATAATTTCCTCCTAAGTCGAATGGTCCCGGTGCCCCGGTCGTAACCGTCCGAGGGAAGCCGCATCCGTGCATGGGCCATCCGAGTCCATTGACCATGCAATACGTGCCATGGGAAACAAATCATATCATCACAACCGATCTCACGTTCCATAAACATAGTCCACCATCTCTATCTCAAGTTCCGTCGGTATTATGTCCCAACACATCCGTATTGATGCACGACGCCCAACGGCTTAGACTTCTCGTACTTATATTCAACGCATTCCGTTCATAAGTTATTTACATAGCCTACTTTCGTAGTTACTTAGTCATTTCCTAGCTTCCGTGCACGAGGGCACGCTTAACGCCATAATTAATATTCTAGGCCTAGTATTCAATGTTCTCGAAGTCGTGCACGTGATGTACCTCTCGATATTGTCTTTCAATGTTCTACCATCACCGCCCTACCGCGACCCGTACATTGGATGCACGTTGCTTCAATTGTTTAATGTTCGATGTTCTATCTTAATGTTCGACACATACTAAGACATTTACTCGCCCGAGCCACACTCGCTAACTCATTAGCTAAATCGCATGCAATGAATACATTTTATTAAACGTGAAGGAATAGGGAGAAAGAGTCAATAACCCACCTACCTTAAGTCGATACGCCTTGTCATTTTGTCGAGCTGAAGCGGCTCGATTCCATAACTTGGTTGCATAGAAAACTCTTGGACTTAGCTATTCCTTTGAACTACTCTGTTGATTTGGCCTATCGTGCCCATGCCATAACCCGTTACAAGGCCACAATTTGGTTTCGCGGACACTTTACTGAATAAGGCAAAATGTCGACCTCTTATCGCCCAGCGAAAAAGCATAGCCTGCACACCAGATCAACTAAAATCAGCACTTGCTCAAACGAGACTTATCCTTTGTATCGATTCGATTCATAGATTCCAATCGACTCAAAGCTTACCTTTGGCCAACGTAACTCTTCGAGTCAACGACTCATCGTAATGCACCGTGCGGAGTGGGGCATTACATAATATACTACTCAAAATAAGGTTCGTCCTCGAACCGAAACCAACACTTAATCCAAGTGTCTCGCTAGATCGTTTCACGATCTCGTGCTACTATCGTTAGAATCATACAACTTAGTTTGGATCATACACATATTTTAGGTGTCCCACCAATATATGCATTTCAGCCAAGCTCAGTTGTAGGATATCGGGACAAGGCTAACAAGCTCAACTTAAATCCTCAAGCACAAACATTCCATACTCGACTTAGTTAGATCTTAGCGTATATTCCTAAAATCCTGCATGCAAACATCTTCGCATATAACTTGATTCAAAACCTTAACTTCGATCTCATAAGTTTCTCGATGGCCACCTAGCACTCGCATTGCAATAAGTCATTGTGCATCCGATCGCAACAATTCTTCACAATGTCTACTCGCCCAATCGTTTCCTATCTCTCGCACCACTCAAGTCTTTCATCTAGTCATTCATAACACTTGGCCTCAATGACATGGACTAAGTCCAACATGTCCAACTTTTCTTGCCTACAATCCATACTATGCATCGCACGCGACTATTCTAACACGATCCACGTTCTCGAACTATCTACGTATCGCGTCTGGGGATACCCCCGCTAGGTAACTTATACAGACATCGTACTTAATCTCTCCTGACACAAGAGGTCAACTTGAGTCTACGATGCTCAAAGGCAACAGTCTTTTCGACCCAAGGTCTCTCACGATACGTCCATCTCCTATTCTTGACCAAGTACAAATCCCTTACTCAATTCTCGAATCAATCCCGACTAGTTCGTTTCGTAACATAAATAGTGCGCCCAAACACACATAGCCTAACTGTTACTCAAACCGATCTACAATACAATTCTTAGGGTCATTCTACTATTCGTCACTCTCGCGTATTACAGAATTCTTGGAATCGCCTTACCGCATCACTACGCTAAGTATGTTCCTCAACATCTATTCGATCATCGACCAACCAAGTCTATTTACGTACTTATTCGATCGATCATAAATTTTTTCTTCTGACCATATCATTCTAGTCGAAGGCTACTCGCTAACTTCTGAAACACGATACTCACTCGCTTAGACTTATCCTCAACATGCACTACATCATCCTTCATCCTTGACGAAATTTCTTATGCGACTTCACTGGGTCATCCTATGGGACTTTAACATTCACTTGATTTGGCGGTCAAGTCTTCTAGGGTCATCTGCCCCGAAACTACGCTCGATAATTTGAAGGTCATTAACGAGGGATAGTTACAACGAACCATGCTACATCCTATCGCGGAGCCAAATTAATTCCCGACAATTACTATGAGACTTCATCCAATCTGACACACTTTACCAATCCATAATTTATCTACCCCCTCGTGCAACTGATGCGTCGTTACTACTCGAATCACTTACGTACTACCGTTAATAATATCGCAACTGAGCACTATTTGTTCGCCTCATTACGAGTCTATCTACTTATGGTCAATACCTGACACACTTCTAGGCTTATCACACGGTCCTCAAATTCACCTTCATATCAAACCACAAGTCGAAGCATACAAAGTGCCACATCCTGATTTTTCGAGTTCGACTATTCCCGCGACATGAATCACCATGTCAGCGCTCACGCAGAACGATCATCCCAAATCCGACGCGATGCATGTGCGAGGCTGGTGTTGCGCTCGCACAAGACAAGAACGTCAATAATGTGGTCATCCACGAAGCAATCCAAAACACTTTCTTTTTCATCCAAGTACTATCCATCCACCTTCAGACTCTTCGAAGCATTCCTATCGTTATCATCCAAACTACCATCAACTTAACTTGCATCTTATTCATCCAATCACAATGTTCAACATTTTTTCATTTATTCGATCAGAGTACCCCCGAGTTATCACATATCGTCTTTGATACGCCTCAATACCATCGTCAATATGCATAACTTGAACATCTTCATCTCTCATAAGCTCCAATTCGTTGCAATTACTGCCATTATCCGAACTCGAATAAGAATCAAGTCGTGCACACATCAAGATACATTCTGTTGTAACTAACTGTCATTATCGCGACATAATTTCCAATTCATATATCCATTCTCATATCCCTAACTCGCACTCCTAATCGTGCTACCGACTCATTGCGCTAACTTAAATTCGTTCGCACGATTTCTTCGTACCTACTCAACACGTTTCCGAATAAGTCTTCGTACCAACTCAACATAATTTTGACCGGGTCGACCATTTCTTCGATGCAACATTCCCTTACTATGCTCAGCCTATCGTTCGACTTACACTTAACGAATCCTTGTCTGATGTTTCATCCATGGGTACGGTTTCACACATAATCGTTTAACTCAATTCATCGAAGCATACTTGCATCAACTTCTATCGAGTCATTCCCACTCGAGTCTCGTTACTACTCCGTCCGTTGAGGACAAACATATCGTAACAACATAATCGTCTCGACGCAATCTATCGCAAGTCATCAAACGGCTTAACATAGTTATCGCTAAGTGATATTGCATATACCACTCAGGAATCGAGCCTATCATTATCTTTATCTATACAATACTTCGCTACGCTGATCGCACAAGTGGTGGCATATACCACTCGAAATCGAGTCTTTACTCGACTTTACACTCCGCATAGGTCCGATATCTATTTTCCAATCAACTATCCCGCATGGCGATCCTTCCGATCCCAGCTCTAGCGTTCTTCTTACTCGAGTTGGCACAACAACTGGACCAATATGATAGTCGTTAGTCCAAGTTTTACATGCATTCAATCTAATCGTACCATAGCGATCATATCGATCACACCTGCAACATTCGCTTATTCAAAGCTCAATGCGACATACGGCCAACATAAACGTTCGCCTACTCAAACTCGACTTAGCGACCAACTCGACTCATTACTATCGAATTTGTAATTTTCCAATCTCACTCATGGCGACTCGTGCGATAATTTATTCTCGATGCTTAAGGTCATCACTCAATCTTCTTCAATATATCGCTATCCATCCGCATAGCCATACAACATATTTCAGACCATGTTGACTCGTTGCTCCAATGCAACGAACGATCCACGACTTGCTGCACTCCGTGCAACCAACAATACATAACCATTCTCATAGCCATATAACACGCATCGCCTCATATATCGACTCGTTGCACTTCGTGCAACCAACAATACGTATCTCTTCGCACTTCATGCGACCAATAATACGTATCTTATTGCACTTCATGCAACTAACATCACCATGTTCGTTGCACTTCTTGCAACCAACGACTCGTAACTTTGTTGCACTCCGGGAACCCAACATTTTATAACCTGTTGCACTTCGTACAACCAACATTCTTCGATGGCACTCAGAGAGAGCGTGATAGTCACGACATACTTGTGGCAGACGTACACACTTAATATAGACTTATTGTATGTAACATCCAATGTAGCGTCAAGCAGATCCATGAGCCATGCAGTTGCAAAAACAACTTAGAGTTAACTGATTTCGATAGTGAAGCAACTGAGGGTCAACGAGATTCGTTCACGGTCCAGAGGATGGAACCGCTCTGATACCAACTTGTCACGCCCCGACTCAAGAAATCGTTCGTCCTCGCTAGATTTTACCCGAATCATCGTCCTCGCTGGGGCGTGATGCCACACGAGCCTGAAGTTGCGCTCATGCAAGGCAAGATAACAGGTTCATATAGTGTTTATCTCAAATTGATAACATAAGCAGCGGAAGAAAACAGAGTATACAAAAAGAATCTCTTTTTATTAATAATGAACTGAAGATTACAAAGGCTCTGAATAGCCCAACTTAATATGCCAATTGGCTAAAATGCTTGTGATCTCTCTAGCTCACAAAAGATTACATTGTTCCATACATTATGCCTCTTTATAGCCAGCAAGTAGTCTTCGGTCGAACGTCTCCATGTCACAAGTCCGAACGCCAATGCGGTAGCTCCTCTTGAACGCTAACCCCCGTCCCGAGCCGATCATAACCTGAACCGATCATAACCTGAACTTGCACACAAACTAGTGGGGGATTAGTGCTTTCATCCTCGCTGCACTGATCAAGACCCACTCGCACCCAAACCAAACACTAAGTATATTTAGTGAAACATGCAACATTATTTGGTGATCTTTCTATTTAGCCTTAGGATCAGTTTCATGGCAGTATTCACGACTAACAACTTATCATAAATATGTCCAATACCGTGTTCCTGCAGCAGATACAGTTAGACATAATATGATCATAACATAGTGACCGTGCTCATCTCCGTCCTATTTTGCCTGTGACCGTGCTCATCTCCGTCCTATTTTGCCTAGCCTGCAATGGTTAGAACTTTACATAAGAAATCATTCAATTCACGCAACCAACCATAAACTTAGCCATATGTATAAGGCCTTGTGCATGCACCCAACTCTAATCTCATCCCACCGGTCCTATCTATATGAAGGTCACGGTGTTTCGCACCATAATGGACTTCGCATCCTTATGTGTAAGCCTATGATCGTTTCAATACGGGTTGCTAGTCCAGTATCCGAAGGATCCCAAACTTACTGATATCATAGCTTATCACAACACTGGACGGTCGTAACCCGTCCTAATGATGTGCACCATAAATACGATACATAATTCTCTCCTAGGCCGAACGGTCCCGGTGCCCCGGTCGTAACCGTCCGAGGGAAGCCGTACCCGTGCACGGGCCATCCGAGTCCATTGACCATACAATACGCGCCATGGCAAACAAATTATATCATCACAACCAATCTCATGTTCCATAAACATAGTCCACCATCTCTATCTCAAGTTTCGTCGACATTATGTCCCAATACATCCGTATTAATGCACGACGTCCAACGGTTTAGACTTCTCATACTTATATTCAACGCATTCCGTTCATAAGTTATTCACATAGCCTACTTCCGTAGTTACTTAGTCATTTCCTAGCTTCCGTGCACGAGGGCACGCTTAACGCCATAATCAATGTTCTAGGCCTAGTGTTCAATGTTCTCGGAGTTGTGCACGTGATGCACCTCTCGATATTGTCTTTCAATGTTCTACCATCACCGTACTACCACGACCGTACATTGGATGCATGTCGCTTCAATTGTTCAATGTTCGATGTTCTATCTTAATGTTCGACACATACTAAGACCTTTACTCGCCCGAGCCATACTCGCTAACTCATTAGCTAAATCGCATGCAATGAATATATTTTATTAGACGTGAAGGAATAGGGAGAGAGAGTCAAGAACCCGCCCACCTTAAGTCGACACGTCTTATCGTTTCGTTGAGCTGAAGCGGCTCGATTCCATAACTTGGTTGCATAGCTAACTATCGGACTTAGCTATTCCTTTGAACTACTTGGTTGATTTGGCCTATCGTGTCCATGCCACAACCCGTTGCAAGGCCACGATTTGGTTTCATGGACACTTTCTGAGTAAGACAAAATGTCGACCTCTTATCGCCCAGCGTAAAAGTATAGCCTGTACACCAGATCAACTAAAATCAGTACTTGCTCAAATGGAACTTATCCTTTGTATCGATTCGATCCGTAGATTTCAATCGAATCAAAGCTTGCCTTTGGCCAACGTAACTCTTCGAGTCAAGGACTCATCGTAATGCACCGTGCGGAGCGGGACATTACAGAAACATCTCTATCTATATGAGCTACTTGATCAATCTAGTCATTAACCTAGTCATATTCAATATGAATCCCTGACCGTGGAAAAACCAGAGATTTATGTCCTAGACATGATGCGAGACAAGATGGGTAGCTTACACAAGCACAAACACCTACGGTGTCTAAAAGAGTTACATTAGCAAGAGAAAATAGCCGTCGCAATAGCATCTTGATTAAGCATGTCATGCTTAGTGTCACGCCCCAGAACCAGAATACTGGAGAGCGGGGGAATGACTCAGCCAGCTACGTATTACGGGTAGATGAATACCGTATAATACGATCAATGCTGTATAATAAGACGAAGGAGTGCATACTACATAAAAGTCTCGCTATGGTCCCTTCACATCTATTGTCTCAATCATTCAAACAAGAAACAGAAATAGAGAACATGTGAGATAAAGCAGTAAGGCGTCCCAAACGCTCAGTCAAAATATTCTTGATATCTGGCTTTACGAAATACAGCCAGATGATGTAGTAAGTATACACAATTGTTATCAGCTGCAGTCTGACTTAGTTATAATTATGCAAAAGTAGGTACAAGACAATCCGACTAACATGTCGGTGCCAAACGACAAAGTATAAAGTATTTAACAAAACGAGCAGGGAAGTAAGGAACCCACTCGAGTCCTCCTGTGATCATCCCTCTAGTATTGACCATCTTGGAGGTAGAGGTAAGCTGGATCCTCGGGGACCGGCTCTAAATCTGGCCATGCAAAACCAGAGAGGTTAGACCTCTAATAGCAAGTACCGCAAGGGAGCACGATATGAGAAATAAAGCCAGTAATAGGAAACATAATAAATAGATCTCTGCTGACTACTGGAATTCACCTCACATCACGACACTTCGAACCAACCTCCCAACCAAACAAGGACAGAAGTTGACCCGTCATGTCCTGATATTCCGATCATCTTAGTTAGTCATCAGAATAGAGATAGTACACAAACAAATCAGCTTAAACGGCCATGTAACTACTACGTCTTGCTACTGTAAGTTCCAGGTTATCCTGGAATTATGCAATAGAGGATTCTTCAGTTCTTACTATGTGCAAGCAAGGCTAGTTTACCTAGTCAATCAATTACGCCAATCATGAATTAGACGAGTCCCAGCGGGACGCCCGTCATCAATATATAATATATAATAGATAATATAACCAGATACTGTTCCCTGCCCGTGTGGCAGATTTGCAGTATCTGTGGGGACCAACCGGCCTGTCGGACACTACTAGTCCCAAGAGGGCTGCCATGTAAGAACTCGGGAATCCATTCTCTCTATGCAATCATTATTTTATTTAACTTAATAGTCTCTACGTTGAGTGAAGTCCCATGCCGTGGATCATGGTCATTCAAATGAGTACTTTCGTACGGGGTACGACATGCACAACTCTGCAACGATACTAGTGCGGTCAGGTTGTAGATCTTACATAGCGTAATGCAACAATCAAAACTAACCACGGAGTAATCATGCCTTGACCATAAAGTACACATGCTATTTTTGTAAGATAAATAAATAACTAAATAAATAAATAAATAATTTGAAGCCTGCATGTGCCTGTATGCCAATATTCGAGATTAGCCAGTCGATTGTAATAGTTCATAGTTAATATGAACGTATCTCATTCATTTAATTCAATAAGACGACTAACCAGTCTCTTAGTTCCAACTAGGAACGCATGATCAATTATTAAATTAAGACATCAATCCTTGTTTATTAATGCCAAGATAACAATCAATGTAAATTAATATAAAGATGCCAACTAATGCTAATAAATGCCAAGACAATTAATTAATGCCAATCAGTGTCAATTCAGGACAAGAATCGACCAAAAAGGCATTAGGGCCAGAGTTCATGCGGCTCGCGAGACTTGGGTTTCATGCGGCCGGGAATGAATAAGTTACATGCGGCCAGGAATGAATAGGTTACATGCGACTGAACAAGGGTGATTCTATGCGGCCAAGTTAGCAAAGCCTCATGCGACTAGAAACTAAAGGGGCCTCATGCGGCTAATTAAGTCAGGGTCCCTATGCGGCTAGGGTAAGTCATGCAACTCATGCGGCTGAGAATGGTTAGCGCCATGCGGCTGTGGGTTAAACTGAGTCCATGCGGCTGAGTAAGGGTAAGCCAATATGCGACTGAGAGATCTCGTGTCCATGCGGCTAAGATATATATATATATATATATATATATATATATATATATATATATATATATATATATATATATATATATATATAAAACTTCATGCGGACAGAAAGTCGACGGTTCATGCGGCTAATTAAGCCCAAGCTTATGCGGCTAAGAATGTGACTATCCACATACGGCTGCGGGACTAAATGCATATGCGGCAGATAAGTCTCATGCGACTGACTAAGACCATGCGGCTAGCTAAGCTCATACGGCCAGGATGACCTGCCGCATGAAGACTCATGCAGTCAAGTACTGGCATGCGGCCAGGATCTGTTCTTCTTCTCCGAATTTTCTAAGGACAGAACCATGGAAACCCTTGTTTCCAAGCTCTCTAAATCCTTCATTCCAAGCCCAAATATGAACTTCCATAGGTCAAAATGGGGTAGAACGAAATTCTCTACAACATGGAACCATCAAAAATTAAAGATAACAAAGTTTACTAGATCAAAACCTAAGAAATCCGAAAATGCATTAAACTTAGATCTACAAGAAATGAACCACGAAAATTAAAAATGCTAAGTACTAAAGAGGCTCAAAATTAAGTAAGAAAGATAATGGAACGATAATAATGGTGATCCATCAAGAAGCAAGTTTGGCACTTGCCTTGGTGGCTGGTTGGTGGGGGAGGAGTTATGAGGAAGAAGAAGATTAATGGTGAAGTAATGAAGAGAGAGAGAAAGGGGATGGCTTTAAATGGAAGGGGATGGTGGTAGGTAGGGGTTTGTGTTCGATTTAAAGATAAAGCAGCATACTAAACCAATCCAAGCCCAATCCAAAGTAAAGCTAAAGCAGAGTATGAAAGCAGAAAATAAAATACAGAAATAAAATTGCAGGAAATTAATGAACATAAAATTAAAGGGGTTTAACTACAGAACAATACATGATAAATATTAAATAAATATATTAAAGCAGTACATGTATTAAGAATACGTATTCTGGGAACGGGAAGTGACATCTCTACCCTCCTTAGAAAAATTTCGTCCTCAGAATTTCAAATCCAAACAGGATAGGAATATCAAGACTAAGCTAATCTAGGTACAAGAAACTTGAGCAAGCAATCATTCTTCAACGTTTAACTAGCAGATAACATGTCTATATTAACAATCTACGATATCAAGTAGTTCTATCCATGGGGTGACAAGCATGAGGGTTTAAGGCAATCAAGGTACACGGGAAAAAATATACCTTGTGAGTCAAACAGATGGGGATACCGTGATCGGATATCATCCTCACATTCCCACGTTGACTCTCCTAATGAGTGATAACCCCAAGCAACCCGGACAAGGCTAATTGTTCAGTTCTTGAGTATCTTCTCTCTTCGGTCCAAAATAGACACCGGCTGTTCCTCGTAAGACAGGTTGGTACCAACAACCAGTTCAGAATGATCAAGGATATGGCTGGGGTCCGATACATACCTTCGTAGCTGAGATACATGAAACACGTCATGCACCTCTCGTAACGAAGGTGGAAGGCATAAACGATAAGCAACATCGCCTACCCTATCAAGGATAATGAATGGTCCTACGTATCGCGGACTCAATTTCCCGCGAATGCCAAAACTAATAACCCTACGGGTAGGTGAGATCCGCAAGAATACGTGGTCTCCAATAGAAAACTCTAGCGGCCTACGATGTTGGTCCGCCCAATGACGATGCCGATCCTGCACAACTCGAAGTCGCTCTCTAATTCCGTTAACCACTTCAACCGTCTGAACAATCAATTCCGGGCCTAGCATCTTCCTTTCCCCGATATCATCCCATGCTAGTGGCGATCTACACTTCTTACCATATAATGCTTCAAATGGCGCCATCTGGATACTAGCTTGATAACTGTTGTTGTATGAAAATTCGACTAAATGCAGGTGGCTCTCCCAAGATCCTCCAAAATCTAGGGTACAAGCTCGCAACATATCTTTCAAAGTCTGAATTGTCCTTTCTGATTGCCCGTCCGTCTGTGGATGGTAAGCCGTGCTAAATTTTAACTTGGTGCCCAGACTATGATACAAGCTTTTCCAGAAATGTGAGATGAAACGGGTATCTCTGTCTGACACAATACTGACAGAGACTCCATGCTGCCTGACTATCTGTTGCATATACAACTCTGCCAACTTTTCTGTAGATTGCCCTACTTTGAAACGAAGAAAGTGTGCTACCTTTGTAAGCCGGTCCACTATCACCCAAATAGCATCTTTACCACTCGGTGATCTCGATAAACCGGTCACAAAGTCCATTGTGATGTGCTTCCACTTCCATTCCGGGATAGAAAGCGGTTGCAATAACCCAGCTGGCCTCTGCTGTTCTGCCTTCACTTGCTGACATATCAAGCAACAGAAAACAAATCTAGCTATCTCCTTCTTCATTCTATTCTACCAGAAGTGTTGCTTGATATCCTGGTACATCTTGGTCCCTCCAGGATGTATAGAATACTGAGAACTGTGAGCTTCTGCCATAACTTCCTGTCTGATATCTCCACTAGGCACACATAGACGTGACCCAAACCTAAGTGTACCATCTTCATGAATTTGCATCTCCTTCCTGAGTCCTAACTCACATTCTGTCCTAAGCTTCTGAATCCTTGGGTCCGGTGCCTGAGCTGCCTTGATCCTGTCTACCAAGTCAGATTGAACTTGTAGACTTGTTAGAACTCCTACATCACTAGGAAGTATAACTTCTATGCCCATCTCCTGAAGGTCTTCTAAAATGTGCTTCTGTGTTGTCAACATAAATGCGCCGCCTCTTCTGCTAAGAGCGTCTGCTACTACATTAGCCTTGCTTGGATGATACTGAAGCTCAACGTCATAATCCTTGATCAGCTCTAACCATCTTCTCTGTCTCATGTTCAGCTCCTTCTGAGTAAAGATGTACTTCAGACTTTTATGGTCTGTGTACATGTCTACTCGATCACCATATAAGTAATGCCTCCATAGCTTCAAAGCAAATACTACTGCCGCCAACTCTAAGTCATGAGTTGGGTAATTCTTCTCGTGGTCTCGAAGCTGCCTAGATGCATATGCTATCTGTTGACACAAAGTCACAGTCAACCAAATATTGATAATATTGACTAAATAATATTTATAATAATTCAATACGACACACGACGTCTACAATAAGCTCAAGTCAGACGACAGCTCAGTCTCCGCTTCTCAGTTATTTTGAGTCTGTATTTTACACTTTTGTTGAGTCTAAACTGATATAAACTGTGTCATGCTGAGCTCTTGAGACTTGACCTATAGCCTACCCAATAATCCTCAAACTCCACCATCCAGAAAAATACCCACTGGCCACTTAGACCAGCTCTGTGCTGTGGAGACAGAGTTCGGGCCGAACTCTGCCTCCACACAGAGTTCGGGCCGAACTCTGTCCCCTAAAAATCAGCATCCCTAATTTTAGGGTTAGCTGGTTGCTAGTTGTCCAACGGCCAAATATTTGAATTTTCCTACCCGAATTCTGGCCGAATTCTGCCTACAAAAATACTATAAATAGGCCATGAATTCTCTCATTTCAAATCATCCAATCTTCTCTTCTCTTCCCTCTTATAGCTCAAATAAGCCATACCCTTCCCATCTACTAGCCACACGCCTCCTAAGTCTCGAGTGCTCAGCATCTCTCAGTTAGGAGTCTTGTGCAAGAGTTGAAGAAGTTGCTTGGAAAATTCTAAGCAAATCGCCACTGCGATCCTCTGTAAGAAGTTGGCGTGCTCTTCTGAAGAAAAGACACGGGTTGTAAACTACTATTTCATAAATAGTGGATTTAATCCTGAGCTAGAGTTCTCAGGCCTGGACTAGTCCTCCACGAGGGAAACCGGGTTAAAATCGCTGTGTTTGCGTATGCTTTCTTGCTCTTCATTTACTTTCCGCATTTTACTCTGATTATTTATTCTTCGTGAAAGAGTTAATTTTAATTGGTTATTTTCTATATAAACTCTATTCACCCCCCCCTCTAGAGTTGCCAACTGTTCTTCAATTGGTATCAGAGCTTTGTTCTCTTTACAAGGATTTACATCCTAGAGCTGATCCATGGCAACCACACAATCCTTGATTTCCAATCACGGTGAAGGACAGTCCACTAATAGGCCTCCCCTATTCGATGGAACTAACTACACATATTGGAAAACAAGGATGAGTTTTTATCTCAAGTCTCTAGACTTTGACCTGTGGACTATCGTCACTGACGGTTACAAAAAGTCCGCCAGGATAGTTGTCAACGGTGATCTCATTGAGAAATCACATGACAAATATTCTGACGAGGAGAAGAAACAGGCAAGTCTAGACGCGAGAGCTATTAATGCTTTATTCTGTGCTATAGACAGGAATGAGTTCAACAGGGTATCCACATGCACCACATCCCACGAAGTATGGAAGCTTCTAGAAGTGACGCATGAAGGAACCACCCAAGTCAAGGAATCAAAAATAAGCCGTCTCACTCAAGAATATGAGGCTTTCAAGATGAAGCCAAACGAGACGATTACGCAAATGTTCATAAGATTCCTCGACATCATCAACCCCTTGTCCTCGCTTGGGAAGCAATATTCAAATCACGAGAAGATTCGGAAGCTACTTAGGGGGCTACCAAAAATTTGGAACCCTAAGGTGACAGCCATCATAGAAGGAAACGATCTCACAACCATGTCCATGGAGACCTTAATAGGAAAGCTAATGACTCATGAGCTTGACCTCAAGGACTTCGAAGAGCCTGCTCATAAGGCTAAGGAGATCGCACTCAAAGCTTACCGACGGAGGGCTGAACCCGAAGAGATGGATGACGATAACTCAGAAGATGATGATCAAGCCCTCATGGTTCGCAACTTCAAGAAATTCCTTCGTCTCAACCGGAGAAAGAAGGAACCACAAGAAGATGGTGAAGAAGAGCCAACTTGCTATGGTTACAAGAAGCCTGGACACGTCCGAAAAGATTGTCCATTCTTGAAGAAGAGCAACCGCTATGAGAAGCCATACAAGAAAACTTCATCAAAGAAATATGCCAACACAAGTATTTGGCATGAAAGCGAAGCTGGTGACTCCGAGGAAGAAAAGGACTCTCCTCAAGATACGGCTAATGTGTGCCTAATGGCAACATCCGATAAGGTATCAAACGAAACCCTTGACGACTTCTCTTTTGATGAACTTGGCGATGCTTTCACCGATTTACTCGATGATCACAAAAAGATCATTGGTAAATACAAACACGCCAAGGACAAAATCAAAAGTCATGAAGTCGAAATTCAAAGACTTTCTCTATTACTTGATAACATTAGAGACACTTCACCCACGGAAGTCACAGATGAAGTATCGAAGCTTAAACTAAGTCTTCATGATGTTGAAACACGTATTGAGCAACAAACACAAGAAATCACAACACTCAACACGATGCTTGCTGAAGAAAAGAGTAGACACAAGATTTCAATGACTAAGATATATAGCTTAAATGCTAAGGTCACTGAACTGCAGGCTGTCTCTAAGAGATTAGAGACTAGATTGGGAAAACAGGTTGTTCAACCTCAAACCCAATCTCATGAGACAACCACAAAGCATAACACTCCTCATGCTAGTTATCCGCATCATCCATCTACTACACATAATCATGCTTTCATATACACACAATTTCACAAAGGACACAAACCACATGCACATAGAAATAATTATCATATGTCATAAAATCATCATGCTACACACAGTCATCATCATGTTGCACAAAGACACAATCAACATCACTCCACATATAGACAATCTCATCATGCCATGATATATAGACAATCTCACCATGCCATGCCATATAGACAGTCTCACCATGCCATGCCATATAGACAAACTCATCATGCCATGCCATATAGACAAACTCATCATGCCATGCCATATAGACAATCTCATCATGCCATGCCATATAGACAATCTCATCATGCCATGCCATTTCAACATCATCACCATAATGGATCTAAATACCATCAATATTCTTATAGACATCATCAGCATGCTCCAAATATGAATAGAAATGCTACATGCACTTATTGTGGTCTACATGGACACATATCACCACAATGTAGAATCAGAAGTTTAGTTGATAAAAAGATATATGCATGGTTTCCAAAAACTAACTTTTCAGGACCCTCAAGAACTTGGGTACCAAAGGTTACATCTACTCTTGATGTAGGTGGACCTTTTCTCCTCAACTAAGAGTAAGTGGATTCTCGATAGTGGATGCTCGCGGCACATGACGGGAGACGCACATCTTTTCGCATCACTATCGATGAAGAGAGAAGGATACGTATCCTTCAGAAATAACCTAAAAGGTTATATTATAGGTAATGGTATTATTGGCTATCCTTCCTCTCCCGTAATAAAGGATGTCTGTCTAGTGACCGAGTTAAAGCATAACTTGCTCAGCATCAGTCATCTTGCTGACCATGGTTATGACATTAACTTTGGACAAAACAAATGCCTTATCTATGATAGGTCAACAGAAGACATTGCTTTTGAAGGGGTAAGAGAGGACAATATTTATATTTTCTATTTGTCTTTAGATACTAACCTTGCAGGTAGATGCCTATATGCTCACAAAGATGAACGGTTACTATGGCACCAGCGTCTTGGTCATGCCAACATGGATAATATATCCAGGCTATCAACCAAGAAGCTAGTTAGAGGCTTGCCCGACATCACATTCAAAAAGGACACCGTATGTGCCGAATGTGAGTTGAACAAGGCAACCAAATCATCTTTCCATTCCATAAACTCTGTAAGTACTACTAGACCCCTGCAACTACTCCATATGGATTTATTTGGGCCTAGTAGAGTAGCCAGTCTTGGCGGTAAACTCTATGCCTTTGTTATTGTTGATGATTTTTCAAGATTTACTTGGATTTTCTTTCTTGCAAATAAAAGTGATGCTATTTCGGTTTTCAAGATTTTTGTCAAGAAAGTTCAAAAAGAAAAAGGCTACATGATTACTCGAATCCGAAGTGATCATGGAGGCGAATTCGAAAATTCTGATTTTGAAAGGTTATGTGATTCCAATGGTTTTGATCATGAGTTTTCTTGTCCAAGAACTCCTCAACAAAATGGTGTTGTGGAGCGGAAGAATAGGACTCTTGGCGATATGGCTAGAGTCATGTTGAACAAGTTTTTACTTCCGAAATACTTTTGGGCTGAAGCTGTCAGTACAGCATGCCACATTTTAAATAGGGTACTTATTCGTCCTATTACGAAAAAGACACCCTATGAGCTTTGGTTTGGGAGAACCCCAAATGTTTCTTATTTTAGAGTTTTTGGATGTAGATGCTTTATCCTTAACACCAAAGACAACTTAGGCAAATTTGATGCCAAAGCTAACGATGGTATTTTCCTTGGCTATGCGGCCAAGAGTAAGGGATATAGAGTTTTTAACAAACGCTCCTTAATTGTGGAAGAGTCTACAAATATGACTTTTGATGAAGATAACAGTGCAGCAGCTACTCTTGATGATGATGTTGAGCCATCAACGTCTACTCCAATGAACACCACAACCGAAATAAATTCTCTGGAAAGCTTGCCTAAGAAATTCTCTTTCAAGCCATCACATCCAGAAAATTTGGTAATCGGTGAGGTTTCACGAGGAGTAACTACTAGATCGTCATTAAGAGACTCTATTGCTAGCACTGCCTTTATTTCACAAATTGAGCCTAAAAATATTTCTGAAGCTTTCAATGATGAATTTTGGATTTCTGCTATGCAAGAAGAACTCAACCAATTCGAGAGGAGCCAAGTATGGGAACTCGTTCCTAGACCGACAAATCATTCGATTATTGGTACTAAATGGGTTTTTAGAAACAAAGTGAATGAAGATGGTTCTGTCACACGCAACAAAGCTCGTCTAGTAGCCCAAGGATACAACCAAGAGGAAGGTATCGACTACGATGAGACATATGCTCCTGTTGCTAGATTAGAATCCATTCGGATGCTTTGTGCATATGCTGAAGAACAGTTTGGCAACTCTAGAGGGGGGTGAATAGAGTTTATATAGAAAAATAGCCAATTAAAAATAACTCTTTCACCAACAATAAATAATCAGAGTAAAGTGCGGAAAATAAATGAAGAGCAGAAGAGCATATGCAAACACAGCGATTTTAACCTGGTTTCCCTCGTGGAGGACTAGTCCAGGCCTGAGAACTCTAGCTCAGGATTAAATCCACTATTTGTGAAATAGTAGCTTACAACCCGTGCCTTTACTTCAGAAGAGCACGTCAACTTCTTACAGAGAATCGCAGTGGCGATTGCTTGGAATTGTCCAAGCGACTTCTTCACTCTTGCACAACAATCCTAACTGAGAGATGCTGAGCACTCGAGACTTAGGAGGCTTGTGGCTAGTAGATAGGAAGGGTATGGCTTATTGAGCTTGTAGGAGAGAAGAGAAGAGAAGATTGAGTGAGTTAAAAAGAGAGAATTCATGCCCTATTTATAGTGTTTTTAGAGGCAGAATTCGGCCAGAATTCGGGTAGGAAAATTCAAAAATTTGGCCGTTGGACAGCTAGCAACCAGCTAACCCTAAAATTAGGGTTCCTGATTTCTAGGGGACAGAGTTCGGCCCGAACTCTATGTGGAGGCAGAGTTCGGCCCGAACTCTGTCTCCAGAGCACAGAGTGGTTCTAAGTGGGACTTGTGGGCAATTTTTGTTTTGGTGGAGCTTGGGATTTTGGATAGGCTTATAGACTAAGTTCCAAGAGCTCAGCATAACTCAGAGTACATACTTCTAGACTCAATAAAATATAAAAGTACAGACTCGAAAATACACTGAGAGTCGGAAACTGAGCTGTTGTCTGTCCTGAACTGAATGCAGACGTCGTGTGTCGTATTGAATTTATACAGATATTATTTAGTCAATGTAGTCAATATTTGGTTGACTGTGACTTTATGTCAACATTCTCCCCCATATTGATAATTGACAAAATAATAAATGTATATTTCAATATTCATACCTGGACACAGTTGGTTAAAACACAGCTCCCCCATAAACAATGCCGAGCTAGAATAAGATAGCTCCCCCGTAATCAGTGAACGGTGCCGAGCTAGAATCAATAGCTCTCCCCCGTAAATAATGCATAGAACCTGTGGCCTGATAAAAATATTTTCCCAAAAGCAAACACAAGCACAGACAGATATACATTTGAAATATACATATTTCTCCCCCTTTTGGCAGTTAGCAATATAAAGGATCATATAGACTGCATAAGGAAAAGCATGGAAATAGCAGTATAGACAATGAAAAGTAATCCAACCACACCAAGCAGAGAAGAAACAGTATAATACTAATAAAACAAGTCACTGACATAAAGTAAAACTACGAAAAATAGCATAAAATGTTATCCACCAACCAGCACATCATCAGGGTTTGAAGACATAAATCCAGTACATAAATCCATAACAAACTGAAATAACTAAAATCAAAACGCAACTAAGACCATCAGCAGTGGCAGCAGCATATCAAGCCAATCTCCATCATGGAGCACGAGAAGGTCCTGGAACATCTGAAGGACCAGGGAATGAGCGACGAGGGTCCACAAAAGCATCATCAGGATCCATATACCTCATGACCCACGGATCGTCTATACGATGACCCGCGCGATCTGGATCCCGCTCAATAGGCACATGCAGATCAGGATGACGAGCAAGTGAATACCGCATATCATGCAGAGAGTTCCCAAGGGCACTGATCTGCAAGGTGGTACGGTAATCATGCTGCGTCCAGCGATCATCCTCAACAGCAAAGCGATCGCGAAGCATAGTCTGAAGAGACTCAAGAGTGGCAGGAGGAGGAGGTGCATCCTGACCAAAAGGAGGGGCGTCAGGCTCCTCATCAGCAGAATGCTCAGATGACTCAGAAGCAGCGACAGGCTGAAGGCGTCGTGCTTTGGATAGAAAGGCAGGTGCAGGCAGGAACGGACAATCATGGATAGGAATGATGAAAGCACGAAAAACTAAAGGAAGATAGAGAGGATAAACCAAAGCTCTTGGTTTCTTCCGACAGTTGATCATCCAATCCATCATAGTCCGTGGAAAGTTGAATGGAATACGATAGTGGAGATGATATAAGGCGGAGATCTCAAGATAAGTGACTTCATCTGTTGAGCCAGCCTTGGGCAAGATAGTATTGAACACGATGCGATGAAGTTCATAAAAGTAGAGGGTGAGATGCTTGGCCTTTAGCTTGCGAGGACTTACGTTAGGAGCACATAAATCCTCCTTGAATCCTTCAAGGGAAGTGTCGCCAACAAATTGAAGTTGACGTGCCTCCACAAGCTTGTTCCACACATCAAGATCCGGGAGAGCAAGAAAATCTCCCAACTTAGAATCATTAAAGGCAATGGTAATGCCAGCAACCCGAGAATAGATGTGGGTTGCATCGTGAGTCAAATTGCAGTAAAACATTTGAATTGCACTATGGTAGATGACAGAATTTGAAGCAACAAGTTCATCCAAACAAAGATCACGGAATAATGACTCATATTGTGAAAATTTAGTAAAATTTATGGGATGGCCCCCAAACACCGGACGAGTTCTAAAATCGCTAAACCATTCATTAGAGGCTTCTAGCGATACAAATAAACGGTCGTCGTAAGTGTTAGGGTCATCGGGACGCGACGGATTGAACAACGGATGAATGGGATGTTGTTCAACTACTTGTTCAATCGGAGGAGGAGGAACCGAAGAGGAAGCACCCTCATGTCGAGTCCTTCTCCCTCGTTTGGACAAGCGAGATGCCATTTGAAATAAAAGAGGAGAACTTGGAAATGATAGAAAAAGAGAGATATACCTGAAAAGAATACCAAACAGTTGAAGAGAATGTTGAAAAACCCTTTTCCCTTGATTTTGAGAAGAAATAGAGCCCTTTATATCAAGAACTAGGGTTAGGGTTTGGAAGGAAGAAGATGGAAGAGGTGGAGAAGAAGGAAATATGGGAGGAAAGAGAGGGAATCCCGAAATAAAGTAGGGCTTGGTCTTTGGTCGGGTGAAATATTGACCATTGGATTAGAATTGATCCAACGGCAGAGCCAGATCCCGACCCTGGAACCTAAGAACCGAACTCGGCCCGAACTCTGATAGGGGCAGAGTTCGGCCCGAGTTCTGGATCAATGGTCCAGAACTGAAAACAGGCAAAGAACATGAAGAAAATGTTTAAGAGTTAAACAAAAGATAGTTGAGGACAACAAAGAGTGTTGAATTTAAAAAAATAGATAGAGAGGTACTCAGAAAACAGAATGAACTTTAGAAAATATCAATTAGGCAATATTAAATCGAAAACGAGCCATATAATAAATAAGGACATATACTGTAGTTCAATAGTCCAAATTTGCCATGGGTTAGCTGCAGGGGCCGGATCCCAGCTAGCGGTAGTCCTGAGGACTAGTGCACCGTGTCGCTTAGGCTTTTACGCCTTGTTGTCAGAAGGACCCTTTCGGCTTTTACCCATACCAAATTCTTCGTAAAAGAATCACAATATACTCGATATTTATGCAGGTGAGTTTCAATTTATAACTGCTTCATCTAAAATTCCAAGTTCACGACAAAGAAAATTGAAGCGCTCTTCGGATAGTGGCTTAGTAAAGAAATCTGCCAGCTGATGATCAGTGTCAATAAATTCTAAGTTAATCGTGCCATTTTGCTGATGATCACGCAAAAAGTGGTGTCTGATTTTAATGTGTTTAGTGCGTGAGTGGCAGACAGGGTTTTTAGTCAAATTGATTGCACTAGTATTGTCACAGAATATAGGAATATGCATGAAAGATAACTTATAGTCTTCAAGGGCTTGCTTCATCCACAGAATTTGTGCACAACAACGCCCAGCTGCTATGTATTCAGCTTCTGTTGTAGATAGTGCAACAGAGTTCTGCTTCTTGCTAAACCAGGAGACTAAAGCTTTTCCTAATAAATGACACGTGCCGCTCGTACTTTTACGATCGACCTTACATCCAGCGAAGTCAGCATCGGAGTAACCAATAAGATCAAATGATGTTGACTTGGGATACCATAGGCCCACTGTAACCGTACCCTTAAGGTATCTAAAGATACGCTTAACTGCGGTCATGTGTGATTCCTTAGGATTAGCTTGATATCTAGCACATAGGCAAACACTGAATATGATATCGGGACGACTAGCAGTTAAATAAAGTAAGCTGCCTATCATACCTCGATACTTACGTTGATCAACAGGTTTGCCACTCTCATCTGGTTCGAGTTTGGTTGAAGTAGCCATTGGCGTGCTGATTGGTTTGATGTTGTCAAGATCGAACTTCTTCAGTATGTCCTTGGTGTACTTTGATTGGCAGATGAAAGTTCCATTAGCCAGTTGTTTTACTTGCAGACCAAGAAAATAGTTGAGCTCTCCCATCAAGCTCATCTCAAATTCCGTCTGCATACACTTGGCAAATTCTTGACAAAGAGTTTCATCAGTAGACCCAAAAATAATATCATCAACATAAATCTGAATTAATAGAATGGTGTCTTTGAAAGATTTGATAAACAATGTAGTGTCAATTTTCCCTTTTGAAAAACTTTTCTCAAGCAAGAAACTGCTTAGCCTTTCATACCAAGCTCTGGGGGCTTGTTTAAGGCCATAAAGCGTTTTCTTCAGCTTGAACACGTGGTCGGGAAATTTGTGATTTTCAAAGCCAGGGGGTTGTTTGACATAAACTTCCTCCTTAATAAAGCCATTCAAGAAAGCACTTTTAACATCCATTTGAAATAATTTAAAGTTCTGATGATTGGCAAAAGCACAAAGCATCCGAATGGATTCTAGTCTAGCAACAGGAGCATATGTCTCATCGTTGTCGATACCTTCCTCTTGATTGTATCCTTGAGCTACTAGACGGGCTTTGTTACGAGTGACTGAACCATCTTCATTTACTTTATTTCTAAACACCCATTTGGTACCAATTATTGAGTGATTAGCCGGTCTAGGAACTAGTTCCCATACTTGGCTCCTCTCAAATTGGTTGAGTTCTTCTTGCATAGCAGAAATCCAAAATTCATCATTAAAAGCTTCAGAAATATTTTTAGGCTCTACTTGTGAAATGAAGGCAGTGCTAGCAACGGAGTCTCTTAGTGATGATCTAGTAGTTACTCCACGTGAAACTTCTCCTATAACTAAATTTTCTGGATGAGAAGGTTTGAAAGAGAATTTCTTAGGCAAACCCTCCAGAGAATTAGTTTCAGTTGAAGTATTCATTGGAGTAGAAATTGATGGCTCAACATCATCATCAAGAGCGCTTACTGCACTGTTATCTTCATCAAAAGTCACATTAGTTGACTCCTCCACAATAAGTGAGCGTTTGTTGAAAACTCTATATCCCTTACTCTTGGCGGCATAACCAAAAAAGATACCATCGTCAGCTTTGGCATCAAATTTGCCTAAGTTGTCTTTGGTGTTAAGGATAAAACATCTACAACCAAAAACTTTAAAATACGAAACATTGGGGGTTCTCCCAAACCAAAGCTCATAGGGTGTTTTCTTCGTAATGGGACGAATAAGCACCCTATTCAAAATGTGGCATGCTGTACTTACAGCCTCTGCCCAAAAATATTTCGGAAGAGAAAATTTATTCAACATGACTCTAGCCATATCGCCAAGAGTCCTATTCTTCCGCTCCACAACACCATTTTGTTGAGGAGTTCTAGGACAAGAAAATTCATGATCAAAACCATTTGCATTACAAAAACTTTCAAAATCTGAATTTACGAATTCGCCTCCATGATCACTTCGGATTCGAGTAATCATGTAGCCTTTTTCGTTTTGAACTTTATTTACAAAAACTTTGAAAACAGAAATAGCATCGCTCTTATTAGCGAGAAAAAAACCCAAGTAAATCTCGAAAAATCATCAACAACAACAAATGCATAAAGTTTGCCACCAAGGCTAGCTATTCTACTAGGACCAAATAAATCCATATGAAGTAATTGCAAGGGTCTAGTAGTACTTACAGAGTTGATGGAATGAAATGAGGATTTAGTTGCCTTGTTTAGTTCACATTCGGCACATACCGTGTCCTTTTTGCATGTGATGTCAGGCAATCCTCTTACTAGCTTCTTGGTAGAAAGCCTGGATATAGCATCCATATTGGCATGACCAAGACGCTGGTGCCAAAGCAGTCGTTCGTCTTTGTGGGCATATAAACATCTACCTGCATGGTTAGTATTTATAGAGAGATAGAAAATATAGATGTTGTCCTCTCTTTTCCCTTCAAAAGCAATGTCTCCTGTTGACCTATCGTAGATATAGCAATGGTTTTGTCCAAAGTTAATATCATATCCATGATCAGCAAGATGGCTAATGCTGAGCAGGTTATGCTTTAACTCGGTCACTAGGCAGACATCCTTTATAACAGGAGAAGGAGGATGACCAATGATACCGTTACCTATTATGTGCCCTTTGAGATTGTTACCGAAGGATACGTATCCTTCTCTTTTCATCGATAGTGATGCAAAAAGATTTGCGTCTCCCGTCATATGTCGCGAGCATCCACTATCGAGAATCTACTTACTCTCAGTTGAGGAGGGAAGGTCCACCTACATCACGAGTAGATGTGACCTTTGGTACCCATTTTCTTGAGGGTCCTGAAAAGTTAGTTTTTGGAAACCAAGCATATATTTTCTTGTCTACCAGTCTTCTAACTCTACACTGTGGTGAGATGTGTCCATGTGTTCCACAGTAAGTACAGATAGCATTTTTATTTATACTGGGAGCATGAGAATGATATCTATAAGCAACATGATGAGGATGATATGGAGAGTTAGCATGGTAATGATGACTATGCATAGAGTGAGTGGCATGATGATTTTGCCTATGATGATTTTGTCTACGTGGCATGGTATGTTGATGTGTCATAGTATGATGAGAGTGATATTGATTGTGTCTTTGTGCAGTATGATGAGTATGAGAAGTATTCTTACGTGCACGTAGTTTGTGAAAGTTTGTGTATATAAATGCATGGTTATGTGCTGCATGAGAATGACGTGGTTGACTAGCATGAGTGGTGTTGTGCCCATGTGATTGGGTTTGAGGTTGAACAACCTGTTTACCCAATTTGGTTTCTAATCTTTTAGACATAGCTTGCAGTTCATCAATCTTAATATTTAAGCCATAAATCTTAGTCATGGAAATCTTGTGTCTACTCTTTTCTTCAGCAAGCAACGTGTTGAGAGTAGTGATTTCTTGAGTTTGTTGCTCAATACGTGCTTCAGCATCATGTAAGCTTAATTTAAGCTTGGATACTTCATCAGTGTCATTAGTGGGTGATGTATTTCTAACATTATCAAGAAGTAAAGAAATTCTTTGTATCTCATCTTCTAGACTTTTGATTTTGTCCTTGGCATGCTTGTATTTACCGATGACCTTTTTGTGATCATCAAGTAAATCAGTGAAGGCATCGCCAAGTTCATCAAAAGAGAAGTCATCTAAAGTTTTGTTTGATACCTTGGTAGAGGTTGCCATTAAGCACACATTTGCTTTGTCTTGAGGAGAGTTCTTTTCTTCCTCGGAGTCACTTGCTTCGCTTTCATGCCAAATGCTTGTGTTGGCATACCTTTTTGATGAGTTCTTCTTGTAGGGCTTCTCATAGCGGTTGCTCTTCTTTAAGAATGGACAGTCTCTTCGGACGTGTCCAGTCTTTTTGCAGCCATAGCAGGTTGGCTCTTCTTCATCGTCTTCTTGTGGCTCCTTCTTTCTTTGATTGAAGCGAAGGAATTTCTTGAAGTTACGAACCATGAGAGCTTGGTCTTCATCATCTGAGTTGTCGTCTTCGGTCTCATCGTGATCAACCTTTCGTCGATGAACTTTGAGTGCGATCTCCCTGGTCTTCGGAGCAGGCTCTTCGAAGTCCTTGAGGTCAAGCTCGTGAGTCATGAGCTTGCCCATCAAGGTCTCCATAGACATAGTTGTGAGATCGTTCCCTTCTATGATGGCTGTCACCTTAGGGTTCCAAATCTTTGGTAACCCTCTGAGTAGCTTGCGGATCTTCTCTTGGTTTGAATACTGCTTACCAAGCAAGGATAACGGGTTGATGATGTCGAGGAATCTTGTAAACATTTGAGTGATCGTCTCATTTGGCTTCATCTTGAAGGCTTCATATTCTTGAGTGAGACGGCTTATCTTCGATTCCTTGACTTGAGTGGTTCCTTCATGCGTCACTTCTAGAAGTCTCCATACTTCATGAGCAGTGGTGCATGTAGAGACCCTGTTAAACTCGTTCCTGTCTATAGCACAGAATAAAGCATTAATAGCCCTAGCATCTAGACTTGCCTGTTTCTTCTCCTCGACAGAATATTTGTCGTGTGGTTTCTCAATGAGGTCACCATCGACGACTATTCTGGCGGGCTTTTTGTAACCGTCAGTTACGACAGTCTACAGGTCAAAGTCTAGAGACTTCAGATAAAAACTCATCCTTGTTTTCCAATATGTGTAGTTAGTCCCATTAAATAGGGGAGGCCTATGAGTGGACTGACCTTCACCATGATTGGAGATCAAGGATTGTGTGGTTGCCATGGATCAGCTCTTAGGATGTTAGTCCTTATAAAGAGAACAGAGCTCTGATACCAATTGAAGAACAGTTTGGCAACTCTAGAGGGGGGTGAATAGAGTTTATATAGAAAAATAGCCAATTAAAAATAACTCTTTCACCATCAATAAATAATCAGAGTAAAGTACGGAAAATAAATGAAGAGCAGAAGAGCATACGCAAACACAGCGATTTTAACCTGGTTTCCCTCATGGAGGACTAGTCCAGGCCTGAGAACTCTAGCTCAGGATTAAATCCACTATTTGTGAAATAGTAGCTTACAACCCGTGCCTTTACTTCAGAAGAGCACGTCAACTTCTTACAGAGAATCGCAGTGGCGATTGCTTGGAATTGTCCAAGCGACTTCTTCACTCTTGCACAAGAATCCTAACTGAGAGATGCTGAGCACTCGAGACTTAGGAGGCTTGTGGCTAGTAGATAGGAAGGGTATGGCTTATTGAGCTTGTAGGAGAGAAGAGAAGAGAAGATTGAGTGAGTTAAAAAGAGAGAATTCATGCCCTATTTATAGTGTTTTTAGAGGCAGAATTCGGCCAGAATTCGGGTAGAAAAATTTAAAAATTTGGCCGTTGGACAGCTAGCAACCAGCTAATCCTAAAATTAGGGTTCCTGATTTCTAGGGGACAGAGTTCGGCCCGAACTCTGTGTGGAGGCAGAGTTCGGCCCGAACTCTGTCTCCAGAGCACAGAGTGGTTCTAAGTGGGACTTGTGGGCAATTTTTGTTTTGGTGGAGCTTGGGATTTTGGATAGGCTTATAGACTAAGTTCCAAGAGCTCAGCATAACTCAGAGTACATACTTCTAGACTCAATAAAATGTAAAAGTACAGACTCGAAAATACACTGAGAGTCGAAAACTGAGATGTTGTCTGTCCTGAACTGAATGCAGACGTCGTGTGTCGTATTGAATTTATATAGATATTATTTAGTCAATGTAGTCAATATTTGGTTGACTGTGACTTTGTGTCAACATATGCAAATGTTCAAAATTTCAAACTATTTCAAATGGATGTTAAAAGTGCTTTCTTGAATGGTTTTATTAAGGAGGAAGTTTATGTTAAACAACCCCCTGGCTTTGAAAATCACAAATTTCCCGACCACGTGTTCAAGCTAAAGAAAGCGCTGTACGGCCTCAAACAAGCCCCTAGAGCTTGGTATGAACGGCTAAGCAACTTCTTGCTTGAGAAAGGTTTTTCAAAAGGAAAAATTGACACTACACTTTTCATAAAGTCTTTGAAGGACACTATTATTTTAGTTCAAATTTATGTAGACGATATTATTTTTGGTTCTACTGATGAAACCCTTTGTCAAAATTTTGCCAAGTGTATGCAGACCGAGTTTGAGATAAGCAGGATGGGAGAGCTCAACTACTTTCTTGGGCTGCAAGTCAAACAAATGTCAAATGGAACCTTCATCTGTCAGTCGAAATATACAAAGGACATGCTGAAGAAATTCGACCTTGATAATGTTAAACCAATCAGCACTCCTATGGCTACTTCAACCAAACTGGAACCAGATGAGAGCGGCAAACCAGTAGATCAACGTAAGTATCGAGGTATGATAGGCAGTCTACTTTATCTTACTGCTAGTCGCCCTGATATAATGTTTAGCGTTTGCCTGTGTGCTAGATATCAAGCAAATCCTAAGGAATCGCATATGACCGCAGTTAAGCGTATCTTCAGATACCTTAAGGGTACTGGTACAGTGGGCCTATGGTATACCAAGTCAACATCATTTGACCTCATTGGTTATTCTGATACTGATTTTTCTGAATGCAAGGTCGACCGTAAAAGTACGAGCGGTACGTGCCATTTATTAGAAAAGGCTTTAGTCTCTTGGTTTAGCAAGAAGCAGAATTCTGTTGCACTATCCACAACAGAAGCTGAATACATCGCAGCTGGGCGTTGTTGTGCACAAATTCTGTGGATGAAGCAAACCCTTGAAGACTACAATCTATCTTTCATGCACATTCCAATATTCTGTGACAACACTAGTGCTATAAACTTGACTAAGAACCCTATCTGTCACTCACGCACAAAACACATTGAAATTAGACACCACTTTTTGCGTGATCATCAGCAAAACGGCACAATTAACTTAGAGTTTATTGACACTGATCATCAGCTAGCAGACTTCTTTACTAAGCCATTATCCGAAGAGCGCTTCAATTTCCTTTGTCGTGAACTTGGAATTTTAGATGAAGCTGTCATAAATTAAAACTCACCTGCGTAAATATCGATTATATTATGATTCTCTTACGATGAACTTGCTATGGATACAAGCCGAAAGGGCCCTTCTGACAACAAGGCGTAAAAGCCTAAGCGATACGGTGCACTAGTCCACAGGACTACCGCTAGCTGGGATCCGGCCCCTGCAGCTAACCCATGGCAACTTCAAACTATTGAATTATGATATATTTCCTTGTTTATTATATGGTTCGTTTTGATTTCTTACTGCTGACACACTATTTTTCAATTTCATCCTGCTATTATTCTACTTCTCTATCCAATTGATTGAATCTTTCAAGCTATTTTGTCCTCATATCTTACTTGATTTCCTATACTTAACCATTTTTCCATCATCTAGCCTGATTTTAGTTCTGGAACAAAGACCCAGAACTCGGGCCGAACTCTGCCCCCAACAGAGTTCGGGCCGAGTTCGGTCCCCCTGTTCCAGAATCGGGGACAGCTCTAGCCGTTTGATCAAATGAGATCCTATGGTCAAAATTAAACCCGACCAAGAGAAACCCTTACCTATATTTTGGTTTCTCTTCTCCTTCCTTCATTCTTACCACCTCCTCTACTTCTCTACCACTATTTTCTCAAACCCTAACCCTAGTTTTCTCTCCATAGTGATCCATCTCTCACCAAAATCAAGGAGAAGGGTTATTTTCTCATTCTCTTTCACTGTTCATTGTCTATTTGAGGTATAACTCACTCTCCTTCTCTATTTCAATTTCTCTATTTTGTGTAATGGCTCCTCGCTTGTTCAACCGTGGGAAAAGAATTCGGACCGAGGGAGCGTCCTCGTCGAATGCTCCTCCTCCCGTTGAGCAACCCGTTGAACAACATCAACCACCTCATCCATTGTTCAACCCTTCACGTCCACGTGATCCAAACACCTACGACGACCGATTGTTTATATCACTAGACGCGTCTAATGAATGGTTTAGTGATTTTCGGACACGTCCGGTGTTTGTGGGACATCCCATTAACTTTACAATTTTCTCTCAATATGATGCACTCTTTAATGACCTATGTCTTGACGAACTTGTTACTTCTAATTCGGTCATATATCGTAGTGCAATACAAATGTTTTACTGCAATTTGACTCATGATGATACTCACATCTATTCACGTGTTGCGGATATCGATATCTCATTTGATGATTTTGACTTAGCCGAATATCTTGATCTTCAAGAGCCCAATTCTTGGGAAAAGCTAGTTGAAGCTCGGTCGTTTCGTTTTCCCGACGGGACTTCCCTTGAAAGCTTCAAGGACGACTTGTGTACTCCGAACACACGTCCTCGCAAGCTTATGGCTAAATATCTAAATCCATATTTCTATGAACTTCATCGAATTGTTTTCAATACCATTCTACCCAAAGCGGGTTCTACCGATGAAATTACATATTTTGAAATATCAGCTTTGTATCATCTCCACTTCTGTGTTCCTTTCAATCTTCCACGTACCATGATGGACTGGATGATTAACTGTAGGAAGAAACCACGAGCCTTGGTTTATGCCTTATATCTTCCTATGGTCTTTCGTGCGTTCCATGTACCTCTCTATGACTGTCCTTTCTTGCCTGCTCCTACATTTCTTTCTAAGGCACGACGTCTTCAGGCAGTCGTAGCCTCTCCTGCCACTTCTGAGCATTCTGATGATGAGGAGCCCGACGCCCCTCCACTTGGACAGGATGCGCCACCTCCTCCTGCTACTCTTGACTCCATCCAGACCATGCTCAGAGATCGTTTCGCATTGGAGGACGATCGCTGGACTCAGATGGACTACCGTACTACCCTGCAGATGAGTGCCCTCAACAACTCGCTGCATGATATCCGGTATTCCATGTCTCGTCACCCTTCTGTGCCCATTCCCATGGAGCGGGATCCTGGTCGCGCTGGATATCGCATTGACGATCCCTGGGTCATGCGTTACCCGGATCCGGATGCCGCTATTGTGGACCCCAGCCGTTCATTCACTGATCATTCCGACTCCGCTGGGCCTTCTCGTGCTCCATGATGGAGATGGCTTCTACTTGATGATGCTGCTGCTGATCGTAGTTTATGTTTTATGCTTTCTAGTATTTTAGTTGGATTTCTGTACTTGGTTTATCAGTACTCTTTATGTTTTGGTTGTGATGACTCTTATATGCTTTAGTTATGAGTTGTGACTCTGATGTTTTTGGGAGTTCTATTATTCTATGCATTTGCTCATTCTGTTAGTTAATATGCTGTTTCTTCTCTTTTGGTGTGTTGGCCCATTATTACTTGCTTCTTATTATATTGCTAAATGCCAAAAGGGGGAGAGATATGTATATTCTGTATATATTTTTTGGTATATGTGCTTTTTGGTGCTTTTGGGAGATATTATTTATCAGGCCAACAGGTTCAACGCATTATTTCTAGCTCGGCACCGTTCACCGGTTACGGGGGAGCTATTATTTCTAGCTTGGCATAGATTATGGGGGAGCTATGTTTTTGTGATCAACTGTGTCCAGGTATGAATATTGAATATACATATATTATTTTTTCAATTATCAATATGGGGGAGATTGTTGACACAAAGTCACAGTCAACTAAATATTGATAACATTGACTAAATAATATTTGTAATAATTCAATACGACACATGACGTCTACAATAAGCTCAAGTCAGACGATAGCTCAGTCTCCGCTTCTCAGTTATTTTGAGTCTGTATTTTACACTTTTGTTGAGTCTAGACTGATGTAAACTGTGTCATGCTGAGCTCTTGAGACTTGACCTATAGCCTACACAATAATCCTCAAACTCCACCATCCAGAAAAATACCCACTGGCCACTTAGACCAGCTCTGTGCTCTGGAGACAGAGTCCGGGACGAACTCTGCCTCCATACAGAGTTCGGGCCGAACTCTGTCCCCTAAAAATCAGCATCCCTAATTTTAGGGTTAGCTGGTTGCTAGTTGTCCAACGGCCAAATATTTGAAATTTTCTACCCGAATTCTGGCCGAATTCTGCCTACAAAAACACTATAAATAGGCCATGAATTCTCTCATTTCAAATCATCCAATCTTCTCTTCTCTTCCCTCTTATAGCTCAAATAAGCCATACCCTTCCCATCTACTAGCCACACTCCTCCTAAGTCTCGAGTGCTCAGCATCTCTCAGTTAGGAGTCTTGTGCAAGAGTTGAAGAAGTCGCTTGGAAAATTCCAAGCAAATCGCCACTGCGATCCTCTGTAAGAAGTTGACGTGCTCTTCTGAAGAAAAAGCGCGGGTTGTAAACTACTATTTCATAAATAGTGGATTTAATCCTGAGCTAGAGTTCTCAGACCTGGACTAGTCCTCCACGAGGAAAACCAGGTTAAAATCGTTGTGTTTGCGTATGCTTTCTTGCTCTTCATTTACTTTCCGCATTTTACTCTGATTATTTATTCTTCGTGAAAGAGTTAATTTTAATTGGTTATTTTCCATATAAACCCTATTCACCCCCCCTCTAGAGTTGCCAACTGTTCTTCACTATCACCTTCCCGTTCTGCATGAGGACACATCCAAGTCCTTTACCTGATGCATCGCAATATACAGTAAAACCTCCGGGTCCAACTGGCAATGTAAGAATAGGTGCTGATATCAACTTCTGCTTCAGATTTTCAAATAATGACTGATATTCTGTCGACCAAACGAATGGTACATCCTTCCGTGTCAAGCAGGTCATGGGTGCTGAAAGTCTTGCAAAATCTGATACAAACCTTCTGTAATAACTCGCCAATCCTAAGAAACTCCGTACACCAGCTACGGTCTTGGGTACTGGCCAACTCTCTACTGCTTCTACCTTCTTGGGATCCACTGCTACTCCAGCTCCTAATATGATATGACCCAAAAATGAAATATGGTCCATCCAGAACTCACACTTGCTGAGCTTGGCATACAACTGGTTCTCTTTCAGAACCTGCAACACTTTCCTGAGGTGGTCTTCATGCTCCTCTTCACTGGCAGAGTATACGAGAATGTCGTCAAGAAACACAACGACAAACTGATCTAAGTAAGGCATAAAGATACGGTTCATCAAATCCATGAATATTGCTGGAGTATTGGTCAAACCAAACAGCATTACTAAGAATTCATAATGCCCATACTTCGACCTGAATGTTGTCTTGGGAATATCCCCCTTCCGAACCCTCACCTGATGGTACCCTGAACAAAGATCTATCTTGGAGAAAACTCTAGCCCTGCTCAGCTGATCAAATAAGTCGTCGATCCTGGATAGTGGGTACTTGTTCTTTACTGTTGCCGTATTAAGCTTCCTGTAATCGATACATAATCTGGATGATCCATCCTTCTTCCCTACAAGTACCACTGGTGCTGCCCATGGTGATATGCTAGCTTGGACGAACTTCTTCTCCTTTAATTTCTCTATGTGCTGATATACCTTGGCCTGCTCCGAATCTGCCATTCTGTAAACCCGATCTGATATCGGTTTAGTTCCAGGTACCAATTCTATATTGAACTCAATATCTCTAACCGGTGGTAAACCTGGAAGTTCTTCAGGAAATACGTTTAGAAACTTTTCAACTACCTTCGGAACCTGAACTTCTTCCATTGCCGTTATTACTCCCTGCTCTTGCTGAGTTGCCTCCGATCTGACTAAGGTGAATCTCTTCATGCCTGGAATATCAAAAGATACACTCCCACTACGATAATCTATTGTCGCATGACTGTCTTTCAGCCAGTCCATGCCTAAGATAACGTCAAAATTTCCAACAGAAAATTCTATCAACTGGGCAGGTAAGGAATGCCCGCAAACTATAATGCTACACGCAAGAATAACTCTACTAACTCCTACGAGTCCATTACCAGTGAGTATATTCAACCTCCCTGGCAAGGCCTCGAACTCCATTCCTAGCCGTATCATAAATTGTGTAGATATAAATGAGTGTGATGCTCCCGAATCAAACAATGCTACTGCGGGATATGAGACGACGAGAATGTTACCTGCCACAACATCTCCCGATGCTAATGCCTCTTCCAAGGACAATGTGAATGCCAGCCCTCGACCTCCTTGCTGGTTTCCATGCGGCGGTCTAGCCTGGTGCTGCGGCTGGCCCCTTCCTTGATGATGCTGGGCTGGTCTATGCTGGTGTTGCTGCATCGGCGGTCCCTGCTGCCGAAATATCAGAGCCTGCGGCATTAACGGGCGCTGTACCAACGGTCTTACTGCTACCGATGGTCCTCGATACTGTCATACCCCTGGTGCTGGTAGAGCAGAAAACTGCTGCACTGGACCTCCTGACCTCGAATTCATGGGACATGTGGTAACCCGATGATCTGGATTTCCACATATCAAATACAGTCCATTCAATGCCCGACACACATCTCTAGTGTGCCCTATCTTCCCACAATAAGTGCAGCCCGCTGGGGGTTACTGGTTCTTCCTCTGTTGCTGCTGCTGCCTGGGTGGTGGTGCTGGCCCTCGTATTGCCACATCATGAATGCGAATGCCAAGGGATGGTGCTGTTGTTCGGGGCGCTACTCCCCCTCCTCCTTCCATCTGACTGTGGGATCTCTTCTGACCTCCAGTCCTTGCTGTAATCCTCTGAATGGTGATCTCATGCCTTCGAGTTGCCGTCAATACTTCATCGAAAGTCTGGTAATTGTGCCCTTCTATCAATTGCAAGAGCTCAAGATGAAACCCTTGCTGGAACCTTATCGCCCTCTGGCGCTCCGTTGCTACCATCTCTGGGGCGAACCTACTCAATCTGCAGAACTCCGCTGCATAAGCATCTACTGCCTTGCCGGCCTCCTTGAGGTTGATAAACTTCTGTTGTAGCTCAAACTGTGCCACAACTCTATAGTACTTTGTCTTGAATCTTGTTGTGAAATCGTCCCAAGCAACGGGACGCCTGATACCTACTTCCTCTGATTCCCACCAATCACGTGCGAGATCCTGAAGTAGCAACTTCACCTGATCCACACGTTCTTCTGCCGGCACCTTAGCGGCTGTCAAAATAGCCTCAATATCCTTAAGCCATGCATCTGCTGAGATGGCATCCTCCGTGCCTTCGAAACGGCGGGGGTTGAACTTGCAAAATCTGGTTGATGCTCCTGAATCTGGCCTTGCCCCTCTTTCCAATGTCGTCTGTAATCCTTGGTTGTGTAATACGTTCTGCTCTTGCAACTGAGCGTGTAAAATCCCTAAATTTATACTATTTTTTTAAATTAAATTTGGTACTGATTTAAAATTTTGTATTGTACGTCGCGTAGTCGTATTTTACGTCGCGCACGAAATTATTTTTTCTTGCTCGTCGAGTGCGAATATGTGCGAGCGTACATATTTTAGAAAAATATTTTATTTTATTATTTTATAGTTTCAAATAATATATGCAATAATTATTTTACTATCATTACCAAGTTGTTATTTTATCTACTAAAAGCCTTCAGTTATGCAATTATTAAGAATAATTAATATTTTTATTGTATACTAGGAAAAACATAATCATGTATGCATTATTTGTACATACATATATATATTTAGTAATTATTTATTAGTTATTTTAAATAAATAGTGTATTTTCGAAATTATTATTATAGTATTTTTTTTGAAAACATATTTTGAAATTATCATACCAATTTAAATCTTGATTTAATTTATGGATATATTTTAAATAGTAAATTAATATTTATATTTGGAGTTTGAGTTATCTTAATTGATTTTAAAGTAAAGGATAGAATTTAAATTAGATTTAAAATTGGATTTGTATTGGATTTGGATTTGATTTCATTGTTTTAAATCAAGTAAAGAATTATCTACTTTGGGTTTTAAACATTCCTAATTCCTATCCAATTGGGAATTCCCACATCCTATAAATAGGAAGGTACACCTCCAATTTTTATCATCCACCAAAATTTTCTCCACAAATATTTTTCCACCAAGATGTGCATCGTGTCCGTGACCATCCCTAATCTTATTCCATTATTTACAATTACATCAATACCATCGTCGTCGGACACATCCTCGACACGACTTCGACTCCACCCGTCATGTAGGACACAAACCCTAGTCCAATTCCTAATCCCTAATTTTATATCTAACCCTAACTTTCCTATCCCCCGTCCCAGCTGCTCGATCGAACCTTGCCACTAGCAGCCATCACCGTCGAGATGACACAACCACCCCTGGTCGAGCCCTAGCTAACCTCCGACCAACACCCCATCTCCTGTGCCACCACCCTCGACACAACCATCTACCCAAATTTCTCCTCTCTGACCCCTGTCCTGCCCCGATCACACTAGCCACCCACTCCAGCCTAATACTTCCGGCCACCCCGGCCTTTCCACTGTCACCGCCCCGTCCACCCGACTACGACCGCCAGACCAGCGCCATGGCCGCCTTTACACCTAACCCGTCTACCGGAACACCAAAACCATCACCGATACCACCACGTCATCCTCTCCGTCAACCCGTCACCGGCACCACCAGTTCAAACGCCCTACCACCATCACCCATAGACGAAGAAAAGGAAGGGGACATGACCCTTACCTCCTCAAGTCGACGAAGACCGCGGCAACACCGCGGCGAACTCTCCTCGTCGTCGCTGTTGGAAAACCCTCATCCGCCCCCTCCGACTTCCCCGATCTGTCGCCGTCGAGTCTTCCCAGCACCCTCGGCAAGCCTCACCACCCAAATCGAACCAAAACCACTGCCACCGCTCGGCAAATCCGCCGCACCCGCGGTTTCCTTCCAACCCAGGTCCTCCGCAAGAACCGCCCCCGCCGGCGCTCCCATCCGTAGGCGCTGACAGCCGCGGCGCCACCGCCGAGACCGCCGCGACCTCCTCTACCGACGGCGCCGAAACTCCACCGCCTCACTTTCTCGACCGCTTTCTGCTTCCTCCGCCGCGTTCTCCAAGAAACCCTCTCGCCGTCTCCCTCTCTCTCTCTCTCCCGAGTTCTCTTCCTGCGGCCCTTTCCTCCGCCGCCCAAGCGCCCAACCCCCGGCCTCCAGCCGCTGCCATCCTCCCTTTCCTCTCCGATCAACCCCCAATTTTTTTTAGTTCTCCTCTCTCTCTCTCTTTCTCCTTCTCACCTCTTCTGCTGTTCCTTGTTTTTGTTTTTACTATTTTTCTCTCTCTCGAAAGAGAGATCAGTATCACTGTCATTATTGTTATTATTATTATTATTATTATTATTATTATTATTATTATTATCATTATTATTAATTTCTGTCATTAGTTATTTTTTTGTTATTATTAATATAAGGATTTGTGATTATTATTAAATATTAAGATTATTATTATTATAACAAAGATTGCTAATGTGTTATATTTTTAAAAATATACTTATATAAGTAGTTCCAATAATAGATGGTGAATAAAATATATAATTACATTTACTTATTTTATAGGCCATATGTTGACAAATATTAACTTTTAAAAATTATATAGGCTCTAGTATAGATTTGTGTGTTTATGTAAATATTAGAATATATTTTATTAGTATTATTACTACTGTGGGCAATATTATCATTAATTTTGTATTGTGATTACTAAATATTATTTTGGAAATTATCCTATTAGTTATATATTTTAAAATAGAACTATCACCTAAGTTTTACTTAAACAAAATTTGGCTTTGTCTTAAAAAAAACTGGTTTTCTAGATTTGTAAATATTATCAATAATTATTTTTAACAAATAAAAAAAATATAGTTTTCTACCTATAATTTTATTTTTGACAAATTATGGGTTTATCTTAAAAACGATTTCTATTTTCAAGTATGTAATTATCTAAAGTTATTTTTACTATAAAATATAGCTTCAAGCATAATAACTATTTTACTTTCACTACCGATCCCGTTATTCCTATTCCTTCGTCAATTTTGTGACTACCTTAAGTCCACCCTAAACTAATTTGACCCTTCTGGACCCAATGGAACTGTCCGTGCCACTATCCGAGGTCCCCTTGTACAGTTATTGTACCAAAATTGCAGTTTGTGCCACATTGATCATCGCAGTACACCAGGAGTCCTACCAGGCAAGACACTTTGCCATTTACTGTTTATTTAATTTAGCTCATATTTCATGCATTATTTATTTTCTTTATGCAAAATAAACTGTGATACATGGCATAACCTGTAGAACTTACCGTTCATTTATATTTCCTGCTATGTATTATTTTTCTCACATTAAACCTAGAATTAAGGGACCACCTTGTGTGTTGCATTCATTGGCCTTGACACGTTGTAACACGAAGTTGTGTGTCGCATGTAGGACATGGAAGTGCGTGATTGGCTGGCCACCATTATGTACAAGCCGTACGATAGGAATAACCGCTAATAGAGATTGCATGCTAGTTTGACTTAGCGGTTATAGTGGTTTGTGTTGTGGATACAACACAGTAGGCATTGGATGGGGAGGACAATTCCTTAGTGTATGGGCTTCGATGCACTTTTTCTTGTGACCCAGATTCTCCGCTGGAGATACGGGATTGCTGACCCATGATTACTGACGGCCACTGACGATTCTGCGGAACGTCATACTCTTATTGATTGGGCCTCTAGTGCCCCAAGGGGGGACTATGCTGATCCTATTCAGCCAGGGCCCATGCGTAGGAAGGATTGTTCTTAACTATATTTCACTTAGAACGGTAGGCTACCCTATCCGTTAGGTACGAGTACTTTTGGTTTGGGTACTTGTATCTGACCGTGGCTTGGAACAATAACTTGTCGCGGATTAGTTTGTCACATCTTGTCCTTGTTTGGTTGTAGGTGTGACTTACTACTTCGATGAGAAGGTATTGAACCTTGTTGGGATCCGGATACCATATTGGATTATTAGCATGGAAAGATACGTCACCGTGAATTAGTTTACCATCTTCTGTCCTTGTTTGGTTGGGGGGATGGTACGCTCGTTCAGTAGGTGCGTATTGGACTATGTTATAAATTAAATTGACTTATTTATTTGAGCAATATTTATTCAGTTTATATGGAATGATATTATGTGTCTTGTTACATCCTTTTGAGGACCTGGTTATCTCTTCAGGTGTGTGCTATTGTCTTTCACAGGTGTTCTAGCTCTAGCCGTGATCATCGCTATTTCGTCGAGGATGGTTGCATTTAGATCGTCTTCGCTTCGCTCGCCAAAATCTTTCTTTTGTTATGTATTTTTCTTTACTTGTTGGTAGTGGATTTGTCTCCGCCCAACATATTGTATCAAGACAATTCATTATCTTTATATGATGTCTTTTATTCATTTATTTTTTTGTGGATGAGATTAGTTATGGTTCTACTGCATTTTACAGCTTATGTATTCATACGAGGTTTCCATATATTGGAGTGTACTTCGTATGTATACAGCTGGCATGTCTACGTTTCTAGTCCTACGTATTTTGGGACTGGGGCGTTACAGAGCGTGCATGCGCTGCTGGACTAACATTTGGTGTTGCTGAGTGGCCATCATCCCTCTCATGATCTCCAGAAGGGCCGGTGTGTCCATTTCCGCAGGGGTAGGTGGAACTGTTGGTGGTGGTGGAACCTCTGGATACTGCGATCCAGCTGCTGCTTCTACTATCACTTCTTCCTGGATAGCCTCTTGAGGTAGTACTGGCCCGTGTTGCTGACCAACCTGGTCATGTTGTCCATGCTGCCCTTGTTGTTGCTGCCCAGTCCTGACAGATGCAGACGAGGTGCCCTTAAGAAAAGGGACAAGAGAACAATCAAACGACCGGACAGGAAAGATCAATGAAGTCAAAGGATACTGGAAGGTCAAGCTAGAATTGAGAACACGAATCATGAGATCAAGGGGGAACATGTGTGATTGAGACATCCTATAAATCAAAGCACCCTACAAGTCTGAAAAGAGACCTGCATGGGCCACCACTTAAATCTTGTCACGCCCCAGAACCAGAATACTGGAGAGCGAGAGAATGACTCAGCCAGCTACGTATTACGGGTAGATGAATACCGTATAATACGATCAATGCTGTCTAATAAGACGAGGGGGTGCATACTACATAAAAGTCTCGCTATGGTCCCTTCACATCTATTGTCTTAATCATTCGAACAAGAAACAAAAATAAAGAACATGTGAGATAAAGCAGTAAGGCGTCCCAAACGCTCAGTCAAAATGTTCTTGATATCTGGCTTTACGAAATACAGCCAGATGATGTAGTAAGTATACACAATTGTTATCAGCTACCGTCTGACTTAGTTACAATTATGCAAAAGTAGGTACAAGACAATCCGACTAACATATCGGTGCCAAACGACAAAGTATAAAGTATTTAACAAAACGAGCGGGGAAGTAAGGAACCCACTCGAGTCCTCCTGCGATCATCCCTCTAGTATTGACTATCTTGGAGGTAGAGGTAAGCTGGATCCTCGGGGACCGGCTCTAAATTTGGCCATGCAAAACCAGAGAGGTTAGACCTCTAATAGCAAGTACCGCAAGGAAGCACGATATGAGAAATAAAGCCAGTAATAGGAAACATAATAAATAGATCTCTGCTGACTACTGGGATTCACCTCACATTACGACACTTCGAACCAACCTCCCAACCAAACAAGGACAGAAGTTGACCCGTCATGTCCTGATATTCCGATCATCTTAGTTAGTCATCAGAGTAGAGACATTACACAAACAAATCAGCTTAAACGGCCATGCAACTACTACGGCTTGCTACTGTAAGTTCCAGGTTATCCTGGAATTATGCAATAGAGGATTCCTCAGTTTTTACTATGTGCAAGCAAGGCTAGTTTACCCAGTCAATCAATTGCGCCAATCATGAATTAGACGAGTCCCAGCGGGACGTCCGTCATCAATATACAATATACAATAGATAATATAACCAGATACCGCACCCTGCCCGTATGGTAGATTTGTAGTATCTGTGGGGACCAACCGGCCTTTCGGGCACTACTAGTCCCAAGAGGGCTGCCATGTAAGAATTCGGGAATCCATTCTCTCCATGCAATCATTATTTTATTTAACTTAATAGTCTCTACGTTGAGTGAAGTCCCATGCCGTGGGTCATGGTCATTCAAATGAGTACTTTCGTACGGGGTACGATATGCACAACTCTGCAACGATACCAGTACGGTCAGGTTGTAGGTCTTACATAGCGTAATGCAACAATCAAAACTAACTACGGAGTAATCATGCCTTGACCATAAAGTACACATGCTATTTTTGTAAAATAAATAAATAACTAAATAAATAAATAATTTGAAGCCTGCATGTCCCTGTATGCCAATATTCGAGATTAGCCAGTCGATTGCAATAGTTCATAGTTAATATGAACGTGTCTTATTCATTCAATTCAATAAGACGACTAACCAGTCTCTTAGTTCCAACTAGGAATGCATGATCAATTATTAAATTAAGACATCAATCCTTGTTTATTAATGCCAAGATAATAATCAATGTAAATTAATGTAAAGATGCCAACTAATGCTAATAAATGCCAAGACAATTAATCAATGCCAATCAGTGTCAATTCAGGACAAGAATCAACCAAAAAGGTATTAGGGCCAGAGTTCATGCGGCTCACGAAACTTGGGTTTCATGCGGCCGTGAATGAATAAGTTACATGCGGCCAGGAATGAATATGTTACATGCGGCTGGACAAGGGTGATTCCATGCGGCCAAGTTAGCAAAGCCTCATGCGGCTAATTAAGTCAGGGTCCCTATGCGGCTAGGGTAAGTCATGCAACTCATGCGGCTGAGAATGGTCAGCGCCATGCGGCTGTGGGTTAAACTGAGTCCATGCGGCTGAGTAAAGGTAAGCCAATATGCGACTGAGAGATCTCGTGCCCATGCGGCTAAGATATATATATATATATATATATAAATATATATATATATATATATATATATATATATATATATATATATATATATATATATATATATATATATATAAATAAACTTCATGCGGTCGGAAAGTCGACGGTTCATGCGGCTAATTAAGCCCAAGCTTATGAGGCTAAGAATGTGACTATCCGCATACGGCTGCGGGACTAAATGCATATGCGTTAGATAAGTCTCATGCGACTGACTAAGATCATGCGGCTAGCTAAGCTCATGCGTCCAGGATGACTTGCCGCATGAAGACTCATGCGGTCAAGTACTGGCATGCGGCCAGGATCTGTTCTTCTTCTCCGAATTTCCAAAAAAAAGAACCATGGAAATCCTTGTTTCCAAGCTCTCTAAATCCTTCATTCCAAGCCCAAATCTGAACTTCCATAGGTCAAAATGGGGTAGAACAAAATTCTCTACAACATGGAACCATCAAAACTTAAAGATTACAAAGTTTACTAGATCAAAACCTAAGAAATCCGAAAATGCATTAAACTTAGATCTACAAGAAATGAACCACGGAAATTGAAAATGCTAAGTACTAAAGAGGCTCAAAATCAAGTAAGGAAGATGATGGAACGATAATAATGGTGATCCATCAAGAAGCAAGTTTGGCACTTGCCTTGGTGGCTGGTAGGTGGGGGAGGAGTTATGAGGAAGAAGAAGATTAATGGTGAAGTAATGAAGAAAGAGAAAGGGGATGGCTTTAAATGGAAGGGGTTGGTGGTAGGTAGGGGTTTGTGTTCGGTTCAAAGATAAAACAGCATACTAAACCAATCCAAGCCCAACCCAAAGTAAAGCTAAAGCAGAGTATGAAAGCAGAAAATAAAATACAAAAATAAAATTGCAGAAAATTAATGAACATAAAATTAAAGAAGTTTAACTACAGAACAATATATGATAAATATTAAATAAATATATTAAAGCAGTACATGTATTAAGAATACGTATTCTGGGAACGGAAAGTGACACTTAGATTTACTTGTCATGTCAAGAGTGCGCCACGACGGGCCACTATCATGTAAGCAAAAAAAGACATGTTCAAGAGTGCACCATGACGGGTCACTATCATGTAAACAAAGGAAGACATGTACCATAGTGCACCACTACGGGTCACTATCGTGTTCTATTCGTACATTATCATGAATGAGAGAAACTTGCATAAAATAGCTAGTAACATATTCTTGAAGCCAAAAAAAAGATCTACAACTTATATGTTAGGAGTTGGAGGAAATTCTGGCCACAAATCATGCAAATAAGATAAAAAATAGCCAAAACAGGCACTATGCGGCCTATTCTGCGACATGTGGCCCATGCGGCCCATACGCGACATTATGCAGACCAACTGCGACATGTGGCCTATGCGGCCCATTCGCGACATCCATGCGGACCAACTGCGACATATGGCCTATGCGGCCCATTCGTGATATCCATGCGGACCAACTGCGACATGTGGCCTAAGCGGCCCATTCGCGATATCATGCGGACCAACTGCGACATGTAGCTCATGCGGCACATTCCCGACATCCATGTGGACCAACTGCGACATGTGGCTCATGCGGCACATTCACGACATCATGCGGACCAATTGGACATGTGGCTCATGCGGCATATTCGTGACATCATGCGGACCAACTGCGACATGTGGCTCATTAGGCACATTCGCGACATCCATGCGGACCAACTGCGATATGTGGCTCATGCAGCACATTTGCGACATCCATGCGGACCAACTGCGACATGTGGCTCATGCGGTACATTCGCGACATCATACGGACCAACTGCGACATGTGGCTCATGCGGTACATTCGCGACATCATACGGACCAACTGCGACATGTGGCTCATGTGGCACATTCACGACATCCGTTTGGACCAACTGCGACATGTGGTTCATGCAGCACATTTGCGACATCCATGCGGACCAACTGCGACATGTTGCCAGATGAACATAGAAGATGACCAAATAATCATTTGGCCATAACTTCCTTAAAACAAGTCAAAATCTAACTTTTCAAAGGTCCATTTTGGGTAAAATCGAATTCTCTACAACATAGAACAATCAAAACTTGAAAATAATAAAGTTTGGTAGATCAAAACCCAAAAAATTTGAAAATATAACAAACTTAGATCTACAAAAAATAAACCATAGAAATTGAAAATGCTAAGTACTAAAGTGTCTTAGAATCATGTAGAGAAAACAATAAAACAACAAAAATAGAGTTCCTTCATGAAGCAAGTTGCATTTTTCTAAGCTCTTGGTAGGTGGAGAGAGTTATGAGGAAGAAGAAGGATTAAATGAAAAAGTAAGAAAGTAATGAAGAGAGAGAAAGGGTTGGTGGGTTTATAAAGGGAGAGGGTTCTCTCATAATGAACCAAAAGCCCAATCAAACCAAGCCAAACAAAAATAAACCAAACCAAGCTAAACCAAGACCAAACCAAGTCAAAACAAATTGAGACTAGGCAAGCAAGTCAAGTCCAACTACGGGTCACCTGACAAACGTCAAAGATCTCATATACGTATACGAAAATATGTATAACGGGAAACGTGAGTGACAGTAGTACTATATTTCATATGATAACGTAACCACAGTACCATATTTCACATCTTAAAATATAGTGACTGCATGTGATATTATACTACCAAACTATAAAGATCTACATCTATAGTAGCAAGTTAAAACACATGATATGATACAAACAGTTCTACTTACAAGTCTATCTCATCAGATTAACAATTTCATGCTCTATAACAGCATGTTACGGAGTGAGGTTACTCTCTTATCTATCTTGGTTCTTTTTTTTATTAGCATTCAACGGTTCGTAGCATAGAAACTAAATATGCAACATTTATTTTATTATGTGTGAAGATAAAGAAGCGAAGGATCATCGAAACCACCCACCTGATAAAATGTCGATCTACCTCGATCGAGCAGATCTATGAAACAAATTCTCTGTCTTAACCCAAGTCCAAACAACCATTCGAGCCAATAATGCATCAAACAGAGTGGGTGTCACGACCCGTACCCGCTTTTCGGATACGAGATGTGTCCAAGTCCAGCCTACGTCGCAGAGTCGGCGGTAGAACGCTGTCAAGCCCACAATAAATAAATGCTCAAAATAAATTTTATTGCTCATTCACATTTCTAAATTTATTACAATATTTACAATATTTAAAATTAAAGAAAATACAAAGATCTCACAATATAAAAAAGACAGCTAGTTCTACTATCTAGTTCGACCTCAGCATACCCATGCCTTCCCAGTGCTAAGAGTGATCGCGGCTAAACCTGAAAATATTAGTTTTCAGTCAGGAATGGAACGAGTACAATCTCACAACAGAATCAATAAATGACAAAATCTATAAATCTGTAAATAGCAATGAAATACACGACAAAAAGACAAGTATAGAATCATAACAGAAACTGAGCATGGTGAAAAAGGCAAGAGAGTACTAAAACAGAGAAGACTGTAGAAATAGATACTGTACCTATCTAGTGAGTTGAAATACTACTTCGACATGTAAACGGCTAAGGCTAAATCCGGTACCCCGCACATGAAATATGCGACTGCTATTAGGCAAGAATAAGATCCGGCACGCCGCACGTGAGGTATGCGACTGCTATTAGGCACGAATAATTTGGGTTTGTTTACATGTCTAGAGTATTTCTCCGTCCGACCAGTACTCATGGATCCAAACAGGTCACAAACACGATAATAAATTGGTCACGAATAACATGTAAAGAATCCATAACTACTATCTCGTATAACATCGTGTCAAGAGCCAAATGGAATATCAATATAAAACACTACTACGTACATGATTCATAGAGATAATCAGATATAAAAACTATCAGAGATGTACTCACCTGAGGTCCTGTGCTGGTGAAACCAATAATACTATACCACTCATTGGGCCGCAATCAGTCAACACATGCAGAAGTCTCCGGATGCTGAAATAAACATTACCAAAATTTTCAGAATAGTCAAATTAGCTAGAATTTCCTGTCCTTAAGTCCAATTCTGGACACAGGAGCAAAATGGTAATTTTGGGTCAAAACGGTATCCGCCGTTGGACCCGCTTTGTACCGAAAAGTGTGCCAAAGTTTATGGTCTCTAAAGTCGTCAAACTATATGTCTACAGGTCCGGTTAGCCTAGGTCTAGATTTGCAAGAAAGGTAGGAATACGATTAGCTACTATCAGAATTAATTTAGGTGGAAATTGATTTAGTGAAAGATGATCCCTTAAATCCCAATATACTCTTTTAAGAAAACTATTTAGAAAGTATTAAATATATACTATTTAGAAACATATATTTAGAAATATTGATGTTTTAAAACCCTTTTTAAGAAGATATATATATTTATAATACTATATAAACTTTATTAAAAGAAAGATTAATAATTATTTAATTATAACTATAGAAAAACATTTATACAAAAGAAAGTCCAAAAGCCCAACGTCAATTCTAAGCAAACCCAACATAAATATATGTATAGCCTAAAATGTTAGACCCAAAATTAAGCATTTAACAAGCCCAAATATTTATATATATAAAGCTCAAAACAATAATCTCATTAATCAAAGCCTAATAATGCCTTTGTTTAGTATAATTTTTAAAGGAATAATGTAAATATATAAATAACAATAATAATGATATCAATAATGATAATAATCAAAGTATTATTCCTATAACTAAAACTTATTTAGTAATATTAAGCTCTAAGCCCCAAAGGAAATATATGAGAGTAAGCCCATTGGAGTTAGTCCACAAAACCAACCCAATAGTATAAACATATAAGCCTAAATAATTTATTTTAAAACCTAGATGATAGCCCAATATTGGTTTTAGCCCAAAATACATAACTGACAAAAACCATATATATTATATATATATATTAAAAGCATAATTCAGTTTAAACCAGGCCCAACCTAATGAAATAAATAAAACAACATTGGGCTCTGAGCCCAACTGGCCCCAAGGCCTAATTATTTTCTAAATATAAAGAATAACTTTAATAATACAGTGGTATTAATAGCAACAATATTGCATAATAAAATTAATATTAATTAGAATATTTATGCATACTTACTATATAAGGCATAATAGGAATGAAATACTTGTAATGCTACAGGCGCTTCGAAGTTGTGGTTTCTCATTTCTCACAGAAGAGAGAAAATTGCTCTTCTTATTCTGTGTAGTAATTACCTTAATAAAATATTGATACTCATTACTACCCTTCCCTCGTTTTTTGTTCCCAATTAATAAATAGAAAATAACTAATTGTCCTCTTTAAAGGAGGAAAGACCAGAGAAGGAAAGTAAGAAAGAGAAAGGGGGGTCAAAGGGCTTACAGAGGAAGCTTCGGCGTTCAGCGGCGGTGCGGCGCTCGCCGAGGGTCCAGGTGCGGGGACGGGTTCGACCAGGCAGCGTTGGCGACAGCGCCGCTGCCACGGAGGATGGCTAAAGACGGGCGCTCGACTTGCGGTCCTTGGATGCATCGGCTCAGGTCGACACTGGCATGGAGGAGGGACGGTCGATCGACGATGGAGATGGGGACTCTGGCGTCGTGAGGCACCAGGAAGATCGACGGAGCTGGCGGCTTTGGGGTCGCCGGGCTCTGCGGGCACGATGGAGTCGGCCGTTCGGTCTGGGAAAGCTTCGGGAGGCAGATCTGGTGGGTTTCCTGAGCACGACGGGGTTCCCGAGAGAGGGATGCGGCGAGGTGCTGGATCACCGGAGGGGAGCGCCAGATCTGGAAATGCGGGGAGGCTCGGGTCGTCGACTGGTGGTCGGTTCAGTTGCCGAATCCGAGGAACGTGCGTCTCCGGCATGGGTCGAGGGTCTCGTAGCTGTGCATGGAGCGACTGCTATGATGCCGAAGGAGGCACAAGAAATGTGGGTTTCCGTGACAAGTAATTTGTGACAAGTGGCAAACTGGTCACTAAAAGGGATATTTTTGTGACAAATAATTTTTGTTGTCACTCATAATTTGATTATGTGACAATTGTTTTTTTCGTCACACAATTAAATCATTTAGTGACCATATTTTTATTGGTCGTCACTTAATGTTGTCATTGAAATAAAATTTAAATTTTAGACTTATGTCAAATACAACTTATGTGTGATAAGTGAAAATATTTGTCACTTAAAGGGTTTTTTATAGTTACAAGAAAATATTATTGTCACATAAAAGTATTAGCCACAAGATTAAAATTTTATTCTTGTCACTTAAAAGTTTCTTTTAGTTACCAAATAATTGTTTGTCACACAAAAGTATTAGTCACAAAGAAGATATTTATTTCTTGTAACAAAAACTTAAATTAATTTTAAAAAAGTTAAATAAACAAAATATTCTGATTTTGATACTATTTTGACATTAATATTAAATTGTAACCGGATTTGACCATACAAAAAAAGCTCTCATTTGTTATAAACTTTTACGAGGGTTCTCAAAAAAAGTAGCAGTTACGACAAAATAAATCGTTCCATTGGAAATCTCTCATAAAAGTCCATACTAATTCTGACGCATAAAGAGCACTCGAAAAAGACCCATTTTTTGGTCGAAATTGTTCAACAATTGACGGGATTTGTTGGTTCCAATAATATTTTAGATCGGAATAATTCTTTCTCGAAAAAGGGTATTATCATTTACAAGGACATATTCGGCTGGTCAAAACTAGTAGACTAATTACAATAACATAAATTATGTTACTAAAATAATACTTTTATATATTTTGTTATTGAGTTTGGGTGCAGCTATCCGCACCCCACCACATGCTAAGCACCCCCAAAAATAAAAAATTCCTATTCTACCCCTCCCTTCCCCTGAACTGCTCAGCACACCCCACCCCCCTCCCGACCCCCTTCCTCCTCCTCCTTCTCCTCCTCCCGCCGTCTCTTCCTCCACCCGACCCTTTTCCTCCTCCCGCCGACCTTTCTCCTCCTCCTCCTCCCACCAACCCTCCTCTTCCAACCTCCCGCTCCCCTCCTGACCCCCCCCCCCCCCCCCCCCCCGCTCTCCCCTCCGCCTCCTCCTCCCGCTGATCCTCCTCCTCCTCCCGCTCCCCTCCCGACGCCCCCTCTCCCCTCCCGCCGATCCTCCTCCACCTCCTCCCGACCCCCTCCCCTACTCCTCCTCCTCCCGTCGATCCTCCTCCTCCGGTCGACCCTCCTCCTCCTCCTCCCCCATCCCGATCCCTCCTCCTCCTCCTCCCCCATCCCGATCCCTCCTCCTCCTCCGGGGTCGGAGGTCGGGGTCGAACGTCGGAGAAGGAGGAGTCGGGATTGGGGGGGGAGGAGGAGGAGGCTCGGCAGGAGGAGGAGGAGGAGGAAGGGGGTCGGGAGGGGGGTGGGGTGTGCTGAGCAGTTCGGAGGAAGTGAGGGGTAGAATAGGATTTTTTTAGGGTGTGCTTAGCATGTGGTGGGGTGCGGATAGCCGCACCCATTGAGTTTTAGCAATGAATTTTTTTAAGCCAGCATAAATTTCCAGCCCTACCAAATTTTCCTTCCAAAATCTAAAATCCCTCCTCCCAAATTCCAAATTCCCTGAATCTCTCCTCCCAAATTTGACAAACCGCCCCCCCAATCTCTCCAATACACCTAGGGCTTCACCCAATGACCTCTACCAGCTCCAAGCAGGCCCGTCGTGACCATCGACGACTGCTGGCGCTGCTCCTCCTCCTTCAGCGACCGCCGCGCCCTCGTCGGGTGCGACATCGGCTTCGGCCGCAACGCCGTCGGCGGGTGCAACGGGCAGATCTACGTGGTTACCAACTCCTCCGACCGCGACCCGGTGAACCCGTACCCCGGCACCCTCCGACATGTCGCCATCCAGGACGTCCCCCTCTGGATCACCTTCGCCTTCTCCATGACCATCCGCCTCTCCCAGGAGCTCCTCGTCAACAGCTTCAAGACCCTCGACGGCCGCGGCTATTGCAGATAGACAATCAAAATTGAAAGAGAATTCTGCAGGGAGATGCCGTTTTTCCAAGAAGATAGTAAAATCTAATAAAATGGTAGTTGCTGAGATTTCTGACCCTCCACGTTGCTCATTCCCGCCATCTGCATACCATGCTTCTGCTGAATGTAAGTTCTTTAACTTAGCTTTTTTTTATCTCCAATTGATGGCTGAATTATAGGAAACCTCCAATTAGCATGAAAAATTGTAGGTAACCCACCAACTATTTTTTTTTTCCTTCTTTTTATCTCAAACTTAATGTTGTTGGCACTTCATTTTAGGCAAAAGGCAACAAGAACAAAGTGTTTATCCTAAAATTTAGCATCACCAACTGAGATACAACATCAAATTTCGTTCAATAATTAACCTTAAATAAGCTCGCCAATTTTTTGATAGGTTACCCTGAATGAAGCTGACCAACTTGCATTTAAGCTTGTAACTTTTTTCTTAGTACTAATTAGTCCAAATTGGTAAGTTAGTGACAAAGTTGTACTCTATAACTTTGGATGTAAAAGCTTGTCCTCTCGTCAGAGTATTTTAGTATTTTATAGGGATGGTTTGTTTACATATTATGCCTAGTCTCTTTATTAAACAGTCTTTTTATTAATTTATGCAGGTCATTAAAGAATGGTCATCACCAAGACAGGAGCTGCATATGCAATTGATCATCAGTTTATATTTATAGATTACTCTAGGTTTTATGTACCAACTAGTTTGGATACTCTTTATTTTATAAGTACTAAATGTTACTTCTCTTCATGTTATATGTACTGAATTTTGACGAGCAATATAATTACTTTTTTAGGATTGATATAATTACTTTTCATGTTGTTGTTGTTGTTGTCTATAATTACTTTAGAGTTAGTCGCCTATATAAAGGCCTTTTAGAATTTGTGAAGGTTAGTTTTGGTTTACATTGGAAAGTCGATGAGGGTGTTCTTGGAAGATGAGCACAATCATGCATACCCTCTTCTACAAGAATTGTGTGATATTTTATTGTGTGTTGTGTTTCAATGTATAATGATAATGACAAAAAAAATCTCATGACAAAATTGATTTGCCACCAAACATATAAAGTGTACACTACGGTGACAACATTTATCTTTACTAAACATATAAGTATACAGTGACAACAGTAAAAGTGTTATTACAAGAGTTTACAATGATGACATGTACCTGTCACTAAACACATATGTTTATTGTGACAACAATAAATGTGTTACTAATTTTTTTTGTGATATCAAACGTCGTCACAGAAATAATTTTTATTTTTATTTTCAAAATATATATTTATTTTTAATTATAATAAAATGCTATTTGTGACAATACTGTGCATCACTTATAACATTTTTAGTGACACATTTGTAGTCACAGAAAGTTTACTATCAGTGACAACGTATTCGTGTCACAGTAGATAACATTCTGTGACAACGTCTTTTAGTCGTCACTTATTCTTTTAGCTACGGAGGTATATGCTACGAAAGTATGTTGTCACTGTACTCGTCACAGAAGATGTGTTGTGACGAGTTTCATAACTTCTGTGGCAACTTTACGTGTCACAGAAACCATATTTTCTTGTAGTGAGGTCAGCCGGTGGAGATGACCACAACAGTGGTCGACTATGTTGTGGAGTCAGATCTAGCCCACTGAGCGCACGTCGGAGCTACAGAGATGCGGCGACGAGGAGAGGGCAGCCGGAGTTGGTCATGCATGGAGGAAGGAGAAAGTCGCGGGCGGTGCAAAACCCGGTGACGCGACCACGGCGGCTTGGTCGGGCGGTTGTCCGGTCGAGTCGTTCTGGCGCTTGGTTCGAAGGTGGGGCGGTGCCGCGCGAGTTGCGCTCGACGGACTGGCTGGAGGTGTTGCGCTTTCACTCCTCGCGGCGGCGGCCAGGAGGAGGTCGTACGGACTGGTGGAGGGAAACGAGGGCTGCACCTGTACTCCGGTTTGTGCGTTGACGGAAAGGCAATTTCGATGCAGGGTGGACGCCAGATGGAGGAGCAGTGGAGCCACGGAGTTGCCGGAGGAGCGGTAAAGCTCGAGAGGGCTCCGCGGCAGCGGGCTTCCAGTGGAGGGAGTCTCGACGGCACATGGAGGAGAAGGCATGCTCATGGTGGTTGAGGCGTGGTTGCTAGTCGGGTTAGGGATGGTATTAGAGTCGAAGTGTCCTGCGAGACACAAGAGTCGACTCACAGTGGTGTCCGGGGTATCGGACACGCAAGGAAAGACTGTAAATGTAATAAAACTAGGGAATGAACTGGATGAGCACGGACACGGTGCATGGTGCACTGACACATTTGGCCATGGAGGATATGAGCGTTGGCTGCGGTAGAGGTGAGGTATATTGAGATATTGGGAAAAAACAAGGCTCTCCATATATAGGGTTTAAACTTTTAGTTAGATCAAGGTATTCAATCTTTGTAGATAATCCTCTTCTCTTTATTTTAAATTCAAATAAACTTTCAAAATAATTAAGCTAATCCAAATCTATTAAGGATAATAATAGTAATTTAAATCATCAATCAATATTTATCAAACTAATTTGAATATATGAATTTAAATTCGAATCTATGAAACGATCAACCTAAATACTCAAAATAATATTTTATATTTATCAACTAATTAAAATCATATAAATTTAGATATCCAATAGTTAGTTCGATAATATTCTATGTCATCAACGTATATATATTATATATATATAATTCAAAATTCTATCTAAAATAGATATAACAAATCTTTTATTAGTAGAAAAATTCTAAACCACTTTAGAAATCCTTATTCAGATATTCTAAAACAGTGCCTGCATCAATTAATTTGTTCATAATAAGGACGTAATATTGATATCATTCAATTATATTTTATAAATTCAAATTGTACAATATTTCATAATAATAAATCCACCAGTAAAAATCTATCTCTCTAAAATCTCATATATTTTGAAAAATCTCTTTTCTATTCTATATACAAAAATATTATTTTCTACTTGGAAAATATTTAAAACTAAATAAAAATCCGGGAAGAGGAGTTATAGTGGGGCATTACAACATATGTCCATTAAAGTCCACCAATCAAATATAAGACTTAAAGAAATGTTTTGAGAGAAAACCCGCTAAAAATGAATAATTGAAATATAATACCAAAAAGTTAACTACATCTAATCAACTAACTCATCCATCACTAAGACTTGTCATCAGAGGCATCTAGCACAAATGTGCTTACAAATATGTATATAAGTGAATAATAATATAAACTTGATGTGAATAATTCAACTAGATAATGAATTAGATGCGAGACTAGGGACAACTAGCGAATCATGAAAGTAAAATAACTACCCAAGTGTTAACTGTGTGTTTTACAAAACAACTCTCGACGTATGGAGGGGCTGGAATAACCTATTGGTAATTAGGGGTGAGCATTATTCGATTTTGGACCGAAAATCGAACCGAACCGAATAAGAGATTAGGTTCAGTTTGAAAGAAATTCGGTTCGATATCGATTTTGGATTTTTGTTTTGGTCAAAAACCAAAAACCGAATATAAAAAAGTAGTTTATATATATATATATATATATATATATATATATATATATATATATATATATTAGGTATATACTAAATATATATAGGTATATACTAATATATCTAGGTATATTTAGTTACTATATATTAACAAAAAAAATGCAGAAATAAACTGAAAATCGAAACGATTTAATTCGGTTCGATTTGATTCGGTTATGGACTATTTCGGTTCGTTTTCGGTTTTACTTATCGATTTTTGGTCCAATTCAATTTTCGTTTATACGGTTCGGTTTGAACCAAATTAACTGAATGCTCACCCTTATTGGTAACACATGAATGCATTACCAACGTATAACAGAACTGGAATGGTGAAACTACCTCACGTATACATGAGGTCGCAACTGAATGATGTTCACATGCCTACTAGGTATTTTTCCCTCCCAATTACTAGACTAGACTAATTGACTCAAAAAAAAAACAATTACTAGACTAGATAAAATGTAATATTGAAAAAAGACAACCATGTATTATAACAATTTAGAATATAGCTCACGTGCATAACCAATAAAGTTTGGAAAGACTTGAAATGATTTTAAAGTAGGCACAAAAGTTACAACTAACATATATTACACAGAACATATAAGAAAGCATAATTAAATGCATTGGCTAGTGATACTTGCATAATCTTCCAAATGGTTGACAAATGACTAGCTAACCCAAAGTAAATACTCTAAGCTATCCATCAGAAACAAATAACAATCACATACCCACTGATTCCATCACAAAAGAAAATAGGGAAAATTTATGAAATGCCAAAAATCGCAAAAATTTTATGAAAAATCCACCACAAAATAATTTTTTTATCGCGTGTCCAGTGTCACGACCCGCACCCTGTTTAGGGCACGAAAATGTGGGTACTTCCAGCCTACGCCGCAGTATTGACGGTAGAACACTGTATAAGTCAACTAGAAATATAACATCTAGACACAAGTATATAAACCTGTCATCTCCACACGGAGGTATATAATCTCAACTCAATCACAAGACATCTAAAGAAGATAAGTACGAATATCATATAGATATGATGGAAATAGATGCAAGTCACAGACAGAAGTTCAAAAATTAAGACATAACACAAGATCCCGAATATAAAGTATACTACAAGTTTCAAATATCCAGCTGGAACGCAGTCCAGTCAACCTACTAGACTAGGTCACTACAGAAGGTACATCCACTATGGACACTGTCACCAAAGGTAGATCCTGGTCAAAGTCTCCGTCTGTGCCAAACCCATAGATGGTCGAGCAGTCAGCATCTAAATCCTCTGTAAACATCAACGGGGTTATCCTGTCAGGATATAAACAAGTACAAACGCTAACAACAGTTACATGTGAATTGACAAATAATATAAGAGACAATTATAATGGAATATAAGATAAAATATCAAGACTGGAAGTAAAACGATATATGAGAACATGATATCATGTCAGGGTGTAAAATAATGGAATATAGAACAGTACATGGATATCTGAAGTATAATGTAAATATAAACAGTGCCTTGAGATATTAGAGCCTTATGTGATCGGCTTGGATCAGGATCAGGCTATTCTATTTAACCGGTTATGAATAAAAAATACTTGAAAATAGGATCAGGCCGGCCACAATGGAAAGCTATGAACAAGTAGTAACAGGTCAGGCTAAACCCTACGTGCAGTGAGGGTGAAGCTATGAACAAGTGAACAAGAGGATACATGAGGGGTATTGATCACATAACCACTAATAACTCAATAACTCTCCACCCCGAGTAGTATATGGATCCGAACATATCACGTCATGACACAAAATTCTCTATGAGGGTAACAAATCCCCTTAGGAATCGACATCTATACAAGTACATGAAACAAGATCGAACAATGTACCAATATACCGTGGTAACCCAGGAATGACATCTCATGACAGGATCCAATGTATACTAGTTCGTGTACCATCGTATCAGAAATCAAGTAAAATACTACATCTGAATCGGATATAGTAGATATCAAGACAATAAAAATTATCAGAGAATGTACGCGTCTAATACCCTGAGCAACTGATATGTATAGATGTCCAAACTGGAGTCACAGAGTCCTATTGAGCAGTACAGGTTACAATGAGTTCGTAATATAATAATTAAACTGTCCAATGCAATCTACATGATACTAGGCCTCTCTAGGTCAAAAGTCAACCATTGGTAACTCTTAGTCAAACTAAGTCAACATCTAGGGTTTGGTCAACTGTCTAGTCAAAGGGGTCAACTCTATCTAAGCTAGTCATAATTCTAACCATAGACCCACATACTCTAGGATACCTTATAGTACTATATCATATACATGTATATCATGCATGAATTCTCAACAAGCCATATATACTATGGTATCCTAAATCACATATATTATCTATAGATACTATCCATTTACCCTTAGTTTATATCTCAAATACCCTAACTATTAGTTAATACCTTAGTTCTAGGGTCAAAACCTTACGTAAACTAGATTTTCTAGTCCATGCTAGTCAATACCTCGATTTTAGGTCTATACCTTGAAGGTATTAGCCATAATAGCTAATATTACCAAGTATCAATATATATCTTACATCTCTACTAGTTACCTACTATCTATGATTACTTTAGCCAATTTATTCTTTATATATACATGGATGTACCCAATGCCTATTATATATATCATTATCTTTACCTACCCATAACATATACCAATATACATTTTATCCATATCTAAACATTTATCCTTTACATATATTATATAAATATATCCATATATCCTACTATAGACCCATATCGCTAACCATTTATCCATTACTATACCCTCATACATGTTTGTTTATACTTACCTATGGTGCTTGGTTATTTCCTTACTCATATACTATATATATCCATCCTACATGTCATAATACACCAAGATACCCATATACCATATCCACATGGTATAATATATCCCTTATACTATACGTATAAATATATATATCTATATCCCTATATATCATATAATATTTGTATCTATATGATACCTATATGAAATACATATGTGATATTGTATCCTTGCTATTCTATGCATATCCATGAGTTACCTTGCTACTAAGGTATTTACCTTTACCCTTAGAATTACTTTAACTACCTCATACACTTATATATACGTATATAGATAACATATCCTTAGAATACCATGTTCTACCTAATACTTGACATGTCATATACCATGATATGTCATGATACCTTAATTTATTAAGTATTCCATATTTTTACACCATATTTTGGCTATCTTACTTATACCCTATGTAACATAACATGTATTCTAGTATCATTTTTCTATATGTACATATACCTATAGATATCTACCTTTGATTTTTGATACATATATGCATAAATATGTATCCTAGGTTATCTACAATTGATACCAAGATATCTATATCCTTACCATATGACATATATAGCTATAGATTATAGCAATATGTTTACCTATATAACTATATATCAATATACCCTTCTATTTCATTACCTGTCAAAATTATCCCAGGATATTCTATGCTTAGCATATCCTACCAATCATACACACATGGACTCACTCATCCTACTCTCAACACTTGACATCTTGATATCATCTATTATCTAGTTCTAATACCTAATATCTTAGTATCTTGACCAATACCTTATCTTCCCATATACTTATCCAACTAACTCTAATACTAATACTTGATACCAAATAGGATACCTTACTCAAGTCCCAATACTCACTTATCCTTACTTATTATACTTAAGTGTCACGATGCCAATATTCTCATGGTACCCAAGTATTACACTAGTACCTTGCCTACAAGTTTAATACCTTAACACGTAACTTATCTATATTTGGCTCACTAGATAACCATTTGTATCAACATTAACACACACTAACTAACAAATATTACCTAACAATAAATTATATATATATATATATATATATATATATATATATATATATATATATATATATATATATATATATATACTATATTATACATATTCTTGACAACCTATAATACCTACATTCACTTGATATCCATAATACATAGGCTCATAGGATACACAAAATGTATATATCGTATAGTCAGTTTTTTACTTAAAACCAATACTACACATATTAGACCTATTAACTAAACTCTAGGATTAAAGTATGTCGTAGTCCTTCGTATTAGCTTTCCAAAACTTCAAACGGATCGTATTTTCGTGTCCGAAAGCTCCCGGAATTGCGAAAACACTGAAATGCGTTTGTCTTTCAGACAACTGACACTCAAACAGTTTTGTAGAAAGTTTTAGAACGAATTTGGCCTATTAATATATATATTTGGAAAGCTAACTTCGATACGGTTCTTTTAAAAAAATAGAAGATTAATTGGAGTCTTGAGCTAGGAGTTATGATATTTCTAAGTTGCTATGGCTACTAAAAACGTGGGTGAATATTATGACGAATTTGGGTTGTTTTGGACAAAAGAAACACATGTATATACCCAAATCTAACCATGTATATCATGAGATACTATAACACAACACCACGTATCCTATTTAGGACACATACTGTAACCTCCGTTAACCAATTTCTTGGATTTTTGAATTTTGTATTTTTCAAAACTCTTAATTTTCTGAATCTCAAAAAACGTGTAAATTCTAAATTTTGAGAAAACAATTTTTGACCGTGATTGCTATCGGTCCTTGTTGGTTTTGGTCTACTATTTCATGCAATTTTATCCTATTGGAATTTTTCTATCCATTCCTTAAAATCAATAAGTTTTAATTATTGTTTTATATGGAAAACGTTTATTGAATTTCGAAATTTCAAAATACATTTTATTTACTAAATAAATGTTTGTTAAATATATAAATAATTAGTTAGTAAATTATTATTTTTAAGTCATTAGAATATTGGCTAAATTATAATTAGCCACTTGTTAAATTAGTACTAACTGGTAATTTATTCATTAAATTATAGCTAATATTATTTAGTACTAATTATTAGCAGATAAATTAGTTAGTAGTTAGCACTAATGTTAGTATGTTAGTTTTTCTACTATTTTTTCTATCTTCTATTACATGTACAATTTTTCTTAGGGTTTTTCCCACTTTTCCTATAAATATCACACTTTTCCCAAGAGTTGCACATTTTCCAAAACCCTAAAATTCCGACACACATCCCTAGAAATGACCACCAGTTGCCACCTTGCTGCCTACCACCCGACCTTGTCCTGACCACCTCTCTAATCCATCCCGGCCATCCCGGCACAGCCACTCCCAAACCACCACCACCTCGTCGTCATCCCTACCACCCCGACCACCCGATAGTCCTCGCCGACCACCAGCCCAAATCACCACTAATAGCCATCTCCGCGCTCCGCCACACCGCCGCCGCCCCTGTCAACGCCACCACCCTCACCATTTCCATCATTTGCCACCACCCTGCCCGACCAAACCACTCCGGCTACCCCGACATCCACCTCCGGCCAACACATGGCCATCACCACCGTCATAACCGCCACCATCCAAAATCCACCGAACCACCACTGTCCACCATCATTACCGGAACCTCCAGCCGCCCTTCTCCCCCCAAAATCAGAAATCATCATAGAGAGATAGAGAGGGAGAGAGAGAAGACCTGGCCGCCGCACGATCCCTCCATCAGCCGCCTATGGCGCGCCCCACTTTGCCCGGCTGCTACTGTGCGACACCGACCCTGCCGCTCGTCGCCACCTCCCGTCGGGCACTCCACGCCGGAAACCCCTCGCCGTCCCTTGGCGAGCTCCGTCTGACCAGATCCCCTCCTCCGCGCTCCGCAACCCCACCGCCGGCCAGATCCGGTAGACCCGCGCCCCGAGCCTCCGCCCTACTGGCGCCGCTCCGCGCCGGAGCCCCTCCGCCCGGCGTTACTCCCCCGCCGGTTGCCCGTCGAGAACCCCATGGTGAGCCCTCACCTTCGACTGAACCCCCCTTTTCCTTTCTTCTGTGAAATTTTGGGGATCAACCCCCTCTGTTTAGTTATATGTATTAATATATAATATATATATTAGTTTATATATATTGTATTATAGTTAATGTATAATAGTTTAATATTTATGTATAATAGTTAATGTATATTTGTTTATATGTAATGTATATTAGTATAATATATTGTATATTGGTTTATATATATATATATATATATATATGTTTATGGATAATGTATATTTGTATATATATTAGTTATGTATTAATATATATTTATATATATATATATATATATATTAGTTTATGGATTGATATATAAAAGTATAAATTATTAGTTTATAAATATATTGTATAACAGTGGAAATAATTTGGTATTTATAGTTATTTTATTATTATTATTATTAAAGGTATTATTTGTAATATTGTTACTAGTATTATTAATGTTATTGATTAATTATTAATTTATATTTAGGAAAAATTTTAGTTAAATAGTTATACTTATTAGTATCTAGTTTGACCTAAATATTTATATTTGATAAATTGGAGTTTTGGTACAAAATATTTTCTATATATATATATTCAAATCGAGGCGAGTACATTCTCTGATCATTTCATATCCTGTTAGAATTATTTTCCTGCTTTAGATTACTTTACTTGATGCTGTCACGTTGGTCATACGAATTAGTACTATATGGATCCTTTCTTGAGATGTTATCCCCTCAGAGAGCATCGGATACTACATGTTCTGTACGTTTCACTTACATTGTGTATCACTATGCTTCATGGTTCATTGTTCACTTATGACATGTACTCTCATGATCAAAGAGTCTTCCTAGAATCACCCATTTATGGGCATTCCTAGAATCACCCATTTTTGGGCCTACCATCTATCACCCTTGTGGGCCATTACATGGAATCATAACATAACCTGGCTGGATCCTTGTGTATTGATTGGGGGTACGGGGGAGTAGAAGTAGACATGTGAATAATACCCAAGTAGTATCTCATCAGAATCATTTCGTAGTGTCTCATCAGAATCTTCCATGCCATTTACATGTCTATATTGTACTCTGACTCACTAGCCACTGTTAGTTCTCTATTTATAGTAGATATTTCTATTACAGTTCTCTCTCTGTTTACATTTTGTACTTCTTCAGATCCTATATCTTACTTTACTGCATGATTATATTTTCTAACCTGCTATGATTTGTTGAGATGTACTGTGCTCGCTCCCGTCCTGACTGGACCTGTTGATAAATTTTACAGATAGCTTGAAGGTTGCCTTCTAGCCTAGAGGAGACACAGTAGAGATTGTATAGATAGCTAGGGTTTTTCTTATAGCTTATTTTTAGTTGTCTTGAGCTGTATTTATTCTATGGACTACTGTATTTGAGATTTGAGATATTTTTGAGTTTGTGTATCTTAGACACTTAGACTTCTATCTGCTGTATCTCTTTGTGGATTTCATGTTTTATCTATCTTTTATCATGCTCTACCTTAGATGTGATTGAGACTGTATTTGTTATGTCACCTCCATTCGGAGTGTATATACTGTACATGTACCTTTATATTGTTAGATGTTTGACCTAGGACAGCGTTCTACTACCGACACTGCGGCGTAGGCTGGACGTATCTACGTCTCGTGCCCTTACTCTAGGGTGCGGATCGTGACACATTTTTAGTGGTGGCCCATGCAGGTCGAGTTAGTGTAGTGGTATTCGAACTAGAGTATCACTACAGCCTGCAGTAGGATTAGAATATTTTTTGAAGGTACTCAATCACAGTTAGGATCCCTTGAGAGATTCCTGGGACGACCCTTGAGAATCTTATTTTAACTTCAATTTGAAAACTCTTCTTTCCTTGATTTAATTTATCTTTATTTCCTGTTGTTGAACTTGATTTGATGGATTTTTGTTGAATTTGAGTTTGTATTTATTGATTTTGGGTGGATGATTGATGAATTTTGAATCTTGATGTTGGCTGTTGCATCCAAGTTTGTATTTATATGATTTGTTGGATTATTGTTCAGTTTTGAATCTTGATGTTCGTTGATAAATTTGATTCTAATAGTTTATATTTATCTTTCTTGGTTAGTAAATGAATTTGATTTTTGGTATCCATTGTTGATTTAATTTAATTTTGTCAAGATGAAATTATATGGGCTAGGTCATCTCAGTTATGGAATCTAGTCTTCTATAGTCACATTAGCAAGCATGGTGAGGACATATAGTCTGATTTTGGATATATTTTTCGGGTGTAGAAATTTAAGGTTTTCGCAGCCAAGCTAGCGGCATCGCAAAAATTTTAAATACCATAATTCTAGATGTATGTGCCTTAATCGAGGACTCTGTGATTATCGTAGTCTTGCTTACTAGTATGACGAGGATTTAGAGTACCATGATTTGGATAGACGCATATGATTATCAGATTGTACCTTAAATGCTTTTGAACATGTTTTCTCTACTTTTGTTTCAGTCTTTCAAAAAAAAAAAGAATTACTGTTCTGTTTTATTTTGTTTCTCATTATTTAACTTAGGAGTAGGAATAGGAGTAGCGTTAGCTGTTATTATAAACTTGTGTAACTTCCTGCTATAAATTTCTTCATGATACAATGAATTGATGATTTTGCTAAGACCTTATCTTGGATTTGATATTATAGTTCTGGTTTCAAAATGGTTCCTTCTTTTAAACAGATAAGCAGAACAGATTCTATTATCATTCTCTTCCTGCCAATATTTTATTTCTATCATTCTTTGTCTCGTATCTAATTCTGTCAGCTATACTTTGAAACCCTTGAATCTTCATATCATTTTACCTGAGAAATGTTGAGGAAGTGACGTAAATCATCTAGTTCGAAAATGACGTAATTGGTTATCACATGATGATTTTGTAGGAATCAAAATGTTGGATGTCAAATATGAAAAAAAAATCTTAGATGTAGATGTGGTAAAGGTTTAGAATGGAATCGAGAGATAAATGTTATCAATTTAGATATAATCACAGAAAGTGGTTATGACTAATTCATGGATGTATTTCAAAAACTAATGAGGATATTCAAGGTCAACCTAGTTTCGAGAACTTTAAAAATCTTGGTTATTGATTCTTGGAAACTTTTACTCTAAGGCTATGTAGAAATTAAGTAATGGAAAAGAGATTTAATTGTATTCAATGATTATGCGAAATTGAACTAGATATTGTAAGAGGGTGACTAGAGACAGAGAGAACACAAGGATTTTTTTTAGTTATAGGAATTATTTTTAGATGATTGGAGGAAATTGTAGAATTCAAAAAGGATAATATTTGAAGGTGTACGTTAAAAAAATATATATGAAGGTTGATTTATAAATAAGAATAAATTTTGTATGACATAGTGGTGTTAGAATTGAGTAAATACGAGACTGGATTTAAACAAGATTAATGATTTCATAAACTGGATTTAGAGGTTTCAGATCTAAATTAGGACGAAGTGAAAGAATTTGAAATTTTGATTAAATGAATAAGTGTTGATACCTAAATAAGAGGGGTATGCTTCATAGGAAATGTTTTAGAAATTTGGAATTTTGTCTAGGGTAATCATGGTAAAGGCTTAGATGACTGAAGGTTATAAAATCTTGGTGGTAGGCATATAAAGGTTGAATTTTCATATCATAACTTGTGAGATAAGATACGATTGGCAAATTATGACCAGATAAGCAGGAACAAATCCATATCATCATTATATTTGTTTTGTTAACTCTGTCCTACTTACTTCCATCAAACTATCTCTCATCTAAATCTGTTAGCTACATTTTGAAATCTCTTGAATACTTGTATCTCTCTACTTGGGAGAGGCCGATAAGGTATCATAATCATCTAGCTCAGAAAAGACAAAATTATTATCAAGTGGTATCTTGGTAGAAATATGAGATGTTGAACATTGAGTAAGAATTAGTAGGAGAAATGTATGATAAGGATTGGAAACAATCAAGAGGCCGGTAGTACCAATTTGGGAACAATTACACACAGAGAATTATTTGAGTATGGATTAACTTTAGAGAAAGCGTGGGAGAAATTCGAGTAAGAAAAATTGTAGGATATACACTATCGGTGGGAACTGCCGTATTGAAGTTGAATTTTTTGAATTAATAAGGATCTTCGAGGTCGATTCGGTTTGGGAACTTTGATATTTTTTTTGTTACTGATTCTCGAGATATTTCATATTTGAATTAAAGATTGGATATTGAAATTTTGGAATCCAGATACATGTAAGAAGGATTTCGATTTTATGCAGTGATTATACATAATTGAACAAAGCCTTGGTGAGAGAAGGACTAGGAACCGAAAGAACACAAAATTTTAAGTTATAGAAATTTTTTTTTGGAGATTTGTGAGATTTCTAAAATTTAGGAAGAATAATATTAAAGGTATAAGTTGAAGGAAAAGTGAAGGTTAATTTGATTAATGGAGAGTAAATTTTATATGGTAGGGGTAGAACTAGACTTAGGCAATACAAGAGTCTAATTTTGAACAGTGATAAATTATTAGAAACCTTGATTCAGAGATTTCGATCAGATCCAATTTAGGACAAGGTGGAGAAATTTGAACTTCAAGATGACTAAGTTGACAGCGGACTAAAAAAAGAAAGATGAGTTATGGAAAAACTCACGAGTGGGATAAAGGTCTAGCTTATAATAGTTATGGGGAAATTTAGTCCTCATGACAGAAGATTATGATTTTGGTAGCAGTAATATAAGGGTTTGATTTTTTTATGATTGAAGAACAAGATTTGTAGTGGTATGCATGGGCTTGTGAGATAAGGTATAATTGGCAAATAATGATCGGATAATTTTGGCAGATGAAGCAGGGTGAGATGATTGTCTCGACGTTCCTCTATAAATCATGTATTTTGGTTTCCTATCCTAGTAGAAGAAATCTATTTCTTTATCCTTGAACTATTCCCTAAATTAAACATCGCTAATTTTTTTTTATCCTTCTTGATCATGACTTATAAATTCTAGTCAGCTTCATATTCGCACCAACATCTTTGATTCTAGGCTATACTCAAACGATTTAAAATTCGACCATGACTTGGATTTCAATATTTTGGTTGCTCGTGTTCAGACTTTAATTTCCTTCTTCGTCATGCCTAAATCATTTTGACCAAGGATCGATTGACCTTCACAATTATCTACCATCTTAGTCGTTTCGGAATTGATTATGTCTGGATAATTTTCCTATCGCGCCTAAATTTTGATTCTCTAATCACCGTGCTCAGATTTCATTCCTAATCATGACTAGGTTTGGAACTTTTTCCGTTGCTCTATCCTAAATCGTACCAAGCGAACTTAGATCACTCCCAAAATTTTTACCTCGATCGAACTCAGTTTGTATTCCATGACCTACCAATTATACTCAACATATTTTCAATCGTGCCTGTGTGACTTTGAGTCTAATTTTCATCAAGCCTAAACAACTGATCATTATATGCTCGAATTTTGATTTCACCATCGATTCTCCTAACCGTGATTGAAATCGTGTCTCAATGACTGGAGTTATTCCAAAGTATGCCTATACAATATCATTCGTGCTACAATCTATCGTGCCATTCTAACGTGTCAAGATCATTAGCCGTGCCTAAGTAATTTTGAATTGATTATCTTGATCGTTCCAAACCGTCGTTCCTTGATCGTGCCTAAGGCACTGACTAAACTCTTGATCGTTCGATCCCCTGTCAACCTTTAAATTTTGAGGACGAAATTTCTTTAAGGAGGGTAGATTTGTAACCTCCGTTTACTAATTTCTTGGATTTTTGAATTTTGTATTTTAAAAACTCTCAATTTTCTGAATCTCGAAAAACGTGCAAATTCTAAATTTTGAGAAAACAATTTTTGACCGTGATTGCTATCGGTCCTTGTTGGTTTTGGTCTACTATTTCATGTGATTTTATCCTATTAGAATTTTTCTGTCCATTCCTTAAAATCAATAAGTTTTAATTATTGTTTTATATGGAAAACGTTTATTGAATTTCAAAATTTCAAAATACATTTTATTTACTAAATAAATGTTTGTTAAATATATAAATAATTAGTGAGTAAATTAGTATTTTTAAGTCATTAGAATATTGGCTAAATTGTAATTAGCCATTTGTTAAATTAGTACTAACTGGTAATTTATTCATTAAATTATAGCTAATATTATTTAGTACTAATTATTAGCAGATAAATTAGTTAGCAGTTAGCACTAATGTTAGTATGTTAGTTTTTCCACAATTTTTCCTATATTCTATAACATGTACAATTTTTCTTAGGGTTTTTCCCACTTTCCCTATAATATCACACTTTCCCCAAGAGTTGCACATTTCCCAAAACCCTAAAATTTCTATACACATCCCCAGAAATGACCACCAACCGCCACCTTGTTGCCTACCACCCGACCTTGTCCTACCACCTCTCCAATCCATCCCGGCCATCCTGGCACAGCCACTCCCAAACCACCACCACCTCGCCGTCATCCCTGCCACCCCGACCATCCGACAGTCCTCGCCGACCACCAGTCCAAATCACCACCATTATCCATCTTTGCCCTCCGCAACACCGTCGTCGCTACTGTCAACACCACCACCCTCACCATTGCCATCATTCGCCACCACCCTGCCCGACCAAACCACTCCGGCCACCCCGACATCCACCTCCGGCCAACACACGGCCATCACCACCGCCATAACCGCCACCATCCAAAACCCACCGAACCACCACTGCGCACCAGCATCACTGGAACCTCCAGCTGCCCTTCTCTCCCCAAAATCAGAATCATCATAGAGAGATAGAGATGGAGAGAGAGAAGACCTGGCCGTCGCACGATCCCTCCACCAGCCGCCCATGGCGCGCCCCACTTGGCCCGGCCGCCACTGTGCGACACCGACCCTGCCGCTCGTCGCCACCTTCCGTCGGGCACTCCACGCCGGGAACCCCTCGCCGCCCCTTGGCGAGCTCCGTCTGACCGGATCCCCTCCTCCGCGCTCCGCCACCCCACCGCCGGCCAGATCCGGTAGACCCGCGCCCCGAGCCTCCGCCCTACTGGCGCCGCTCCGCGCCGGAGCCCCTCCGCCCGGCGTTACTCCTCCGCCGGTTGCCCGTCGAAAACCCCCATGGTGAGCCCTCACCTTCGACTGAACCCCCCCTTTTCATTTCTTCTGTGAAATTTTGGGGATCAGCCCCCTCTGTTTAGTTATATGTATTAATATAATATATATATATATTAGTTTATATATATTGTATTATAGTTAATGTATAATAGTTTAATATATATGTATAATAGTTAATGTATATTTGTTTATATGTAATGTATATTAGTATAATATAATGTATATTGGTTTATATATAATATATATATGTTTATGGATTAATGTATATTTGTATATATATTAGTTATGTATTAATATATATTTATATATATATATATATATATATTAGTTTATGGATTGATATATAATAGTATAAATTATTAGTTTATATATATATTGTATAATAGTAGAAGTAATTTGGTATTTATATTTATTTTATTATTATTATTATTAAAGGTATTATTTGTAATATTGTTACTATTATTATTAATGTTATTGATTAATTATTAATTTATATTTAGGAAATTTTTTAGTTAAATAGTAGTTATTAGTATACAGTTTGACCTAAATATTTATATTTGATAAATTGGAGTTTTGGTACAAAATATTATATATATATATATATATATATATATATATATATATATATATATATATATATATATATATATATATATATATATATATATATATATATATATATATATATATATATTCAAAACATATATCTAAATATATTATGATTTATAAATAAATATCAAAATAGTTTCTAATATTATATAATAATTTTCTAAATAGAATATCTGTAATTAGTTATACTTTTTATAAAATCATAAATCGTGTCTATGATAGTCATTTTCTATTCTTGATTTGATTATCGTACCAAACCCTGATTTTAGACTTTTACATACCAAACTAGGCTATTTGGACTATTCTGGACTCTTTGGGACTGCCCGTGTCGTCGTCTGGGACCCTCTGTAGAGCATAGCATTGTACCTACCTCGTGTCGACACGTTCGTGTCGCGCACGTCGACTCCAATCAAATCGAGGCGAGTACATTCTCTGATCATTTCATATCCTGTTAGAATTATTTTTCTGCTTTAGATTACTTTACTTGATGCTGTCACGTTGGTCACATGGATTAGTACTATATGGATCCTTTCTTGAGATGTTATCCCCTCAGGGAGCATCGGATACTACATGTTCTATGCGTTTTACTTACATTGTATATCACTATGCTTCATGGTTCATTGATCACTTTTGACATGTACTCTCATGATCGCAGAGTCTTCCTAGAATCACCCATTTATGGGCATTCCTAGAATCACCCATTTTGGGCCTACCATGTATCACCCCTTGTGGGCCATTACATGGAATCATAACATAACCTGGCTGGATCCTTGTGTATTGATTGGGGGTACGGGGGAGTAGAAGTAGACATGTGAATAATACCCAAGTAGATCTCATCAGAATCACTCCGTAGTGTCTCATCAGAATCTTCCATGCCATTTACATGTCTATATTGTACTCTGACTCACTAGCCACTGTTAGTTCTCTATTTATAGTAGATATTTCTATTACAGTTCTCTCTCTATATATTTTATACTTTTTTAGATCCTGTATCTTACTTTACTGCATGATTATATTTTCTAACTTGCTATGATTTGTTAAAATGTACTGTGCTCGCTCCCGTCCTGACTGGACCTGTTGATAAATTTTATAGATAGCTTGGAGGTTGCCTGCTAGCCTAGAGGAGACACAGTAGAGGTTGTATAGATAGCTAGGATTTTTCTTATAGCTTATTTTCAGTTTTCTTGAGCTGTATTTATTCTATGGACTACTGTATTTGAGATTTGAGATGTTTTCTGAGTTTGTGTATCTTAGACACTTAGACTTCTATCTGCTGTATCTCTTTGTGGATTTCATGTTTTATCTATCTTTTATCATGCTCTACCTTAGATGTGATTGAGACTGTATTTGCTATGTCACCTCCATTCGGAGTGTATATACTGTACATATACCTTTATATTGTTAGATGTTTGACCTAGGACAGCGTTCTACCGCCGACACTGCGGCGTAGGCTGGACGTACCCACGTCTCGTGCCCTTACTCTAGGGTGCGGGTCGTGACACGTTTTTAGTGGTAGCCCATGCAGGTCGAGTTAGTGTAGTGGTATTCGAACTAGAGTATCACTACAGCCTGCAGTAGGATTAGAATATATTTTTGAAGGTACTCAATCACAGAGAAAGAGAATAAAATGAATTTGGCTTAATTTGGAGAAAATTTGGGTGTAGAAACGATTTGGGAAAAAAGCTCCTAAATTAGGGCTTGAAATGAAAATAGAAAGAGAAAGAAGATGAAGTGGAGCTTTAATAGGAAGGTGGGCTGCCATATGGTGTTAATTTAGGCATTGGTTAATTAGGAAAGGTCCACTACACCCCTCCCTTTAGTTATGACAAGTTAGGGATTGAACCTCCCTTCATAATTAGGTGTTTAGTCAAGTTTTCTAACTAAATCTTTTAATCTAGCCAGAGACTAACTAAACATCATTTAGGCTAGTCCTAATCATCTAGTTGGATGGTCATGATTCGTTAGTTTAGATCCTTTAGGATCACTGACCACTATTCTAGTCAAAGGCCAGCTATTAGTCATATTCAATAATAACACGTATGCACTATTAATTATTTAGATAATTAATCAAATTATAAATTATAGATTTGGAAACTAATTTGTCACTCAAGATATAATATGAAATCACACTAATAACAATAATTCGAAAAAAGTTAAAAATACTCCTGTTCCGAAAAAGTTGTGGTTACATCCAGAATTAGCGAAAAATATATAAAAGGATTCAGAATGACATTTTCCCTTCTAATTTATTGAAAAAATATTTTGATTCTTCCTCTTCTTCCATACGCTGTCCACTTTCGAATCTAGGTCTCCTCCTCCAAAATCTTCAAACCTTACTTCAAAAACTCGTCGAAAAATTTCGGAAAGGCCTACAAACGGTAAACTGTTAAAATAGAGGTCCAAACATCATTTTTTTATGATTCTAAAATTTTGAAAGGTCGACAAACGATAAAGCATTTTATCTCATGATACTCGGAAATACGCTCCTTTTGCGACAAATCGAGCCTCGTTTCGACATCCCAGTCAAAAGTTATGTCCCTCCAAAGATTTAACTGGCCATTTTTTGTGTTAAAATGCAGGAGAATAGTCATTCTCCGTGTTAAAATACAGGAGAATGACCATTCTCCGTGGTAATATCACAAAAAATGACAATTCTCCGTGTTAATATCACGGAGAATTGCCATTCTCTGTGATTAAAATGACGGAGAATGGCCATTCTCCGTGTTAAATTGACGGAGAATTGCCATTCTTCGTGTTAAAATGACGGAGAATGTCCACTTCTTGTGTTAAAATATAGGAGAATAGTCATTCTTCACGATTTTAACACGGAGAATGACCATTCTCCGTTGTTAAAATCACGAAGGATGACAATTCTTCGTCATTTTAACACGAAGAATGATCATTCTCCGTGTTAAAATCACGAAAAAAGAATTGTCATTCTCCGTGTTAAAATGACGGAGAATTGCCACTTTTCGTGTTAAAATGCAGGAGAATGGTAATTCTCCATGTTAAAATCACGGAGAGGAGAATGACCATTCTCCGTTATTAAAATCACGGAGAATGACCATTCCTCGTGTTAAAATGCAGGAAAACTGTCATTCTCCGTGTTAAAATCACGGGGAATGGTCATTCTCCGTGTTAAAATGACGGAGAACAGTTGACAGAAACAAAATTTTTTGTTTTTTTGTAGAAAAAATGTGTCAGTAATAAAGATTCAAGAGTTTTTCGCTCTTCTTTCAAAACGATGTTAACTCTTATGGAGAAGAAGAAGAAGATCTTCTCTCCATAATTGGCCTAATCGTCAGAAAACTTCAAATCTCTCCAGGAAGATGATGATGAGCGATAATCGGATTTCGACTAAAGAAAAGTACCGTGAACTACGAATGATCTTTGCGTTCTCTGCTGAAGATGAGATCAATGGAATTCAGATCTCTCGTGAAGAAGAAGAAGACGAAAATCGCAATCCAAATATGAGTTTGTGAATTCAAATACATATATATGACCAAATTTGTGCGAAGGGGTAGTTATGGTATTATCAAAATGGCAATTTTGTAAATACAGAGCATCTAAAGGAAATCTTGGAATATTTAATGTGAAAATATATAATTCTGGGCATTTCATAAAACCCACCCTGCGGGTGGATTTTTCATAAAAACCAACCCCGAAATTGGGTATCTCAATAATTTCCAGAAGAAAATAATAGGTTAGTTACATTACTTATTCTTTAAGTAACGTGTTAGGCGTGGATCACTTACTCTACAAATTATACCTAGTTATTAGGTTCATATGGGTTCAAACTCAAGGGCGGAACAAAAAATCAGATGTGGGGTAGGCTGAAGTGGATTAGGGTGGGCTAGTTATAGTCGGACTATCAAAAAAATTACCAAAAAAATTTAGATATGAAAAAAAGAAAGTCAAATTTTTTTTGGGGGTGGCCTCCGCCCATGTTCAAACTACCTTAACATGTATGGTTCGAGGAATGGATTGGAAAGGAAATCAAATCATTGGCAATTTTTTTTGAAAAATTATAATTTCTATTGATGTTTCTTTCCGATATTTAAAAATGTCAAAAAATTTGGAAAGGAAACTGAATACTTCAATACAGGAAAGTGATTTCTTGCTTGGATGGATAGAATCATTTTACTTCCTAATTTTTCTTCCATTGGAAATCACTTTAATTTTCTTCTCAATTCCTTTGGCACCCAAACATAGAAAAGTAATCATTTTTTCCACAACCCGATGATTCCGCGAACCAAACGAGGCCTAAGTATATTAGTAGGTTTTAGGTTTCTGAAAAATAAAGTATAAAAGTCTCATATTTAATAGTCTACAGTTCAGCAGTCGTTGGCAAACAAATCAGTGCCAAATGGCCAAAAAAAATTGTCTCAAAATAGTGATTTGACATGCCATAATCGTGTAGTTCGATGACGAAACACGCTGGTATCTCGAAATTGGAAAGCAATTTTTTTTCTTTTCTTTTGAGATGTCTTTTTTTTACGACTTGACAAATGTCAAGGGGGATATTCGAATCTGCACCTTTCGAAAAACGAATTCATTATCAAAAGATACGAATCAAATAGTGCAAAATTACTATTTTACTAGGTTTTATGTAAAAAATTGAATTCTGAATTTTAATAATTGTAAAATCTCTCAAAATAACTTAAAATTTTACTATACAAAATATACATGATTTACAACCATGGAAAATTTATAGATGCCTATTAAATTTTAGAATAATTTATTAATTAGTTTTTAAGGTATTTAACACCTAAAAAAATCAAATGATTCTAGAAGAATTCTAGAAACCTGTAGGCCGTGAGGAACATATGCAATAAGTTTGATCCTAATTTATTGCGGGGGTTTGCCATGATAAATTTTATAAGTTTCTTGGTAATTCTCTTTCTTAAAATTAATTATTTAATAAATCTTTAAATTAGTTTTTAGTTCCCTAAATTACCAAATTACCCTAGAAAATTCTAAGAAAATCTGGGAAGAAGTTATGCCTCTATAACGATGTGGTTAAAGTTTAGGCGATTCTTGGCTTCTAGGAAAATAGTTTCCTAGGATTTTAATTAATAATGAATTTCTAAAAATACTTACAAATTATCAAAAATTCTATAATTGTTGTAAATATGGATAATTCACATTATTATTTGGTATACATAACCTATGTCTTTTGGTTATCCATAACCTATGATATTTGGCTATCCATAACTTATGTCTTTTAGTATTTCTCCTTTAATTATCATGACGATGTTAAACCTCTATTGTAAGCCTATATAAAGGGCTCTTCTCAAGATGATTGAGAAGTGAATGAAGAAACAAATTTCTCCATTTTTCTATCTCCATTTTTTTGTTTTACAATACGTTATCAGCACGATGCTCTAGGAAATAGAAGAAGGGAGAAATAGTTCTCATAAGAAAAGAAAGGTATTGAACAGGTAAGTCTAATTTTATATACTTAGATACATGAATGTTTTAGTAAAATTAAATACACATTTGATTTGTCTTTATAGATCGATTAGAAGGTAAGTTTTCTAGATCTATTTTTTCTTTTAGTTTTAAATCTAAATATGTATTGAACATGTTCACAATTTCATTCAAAATAGAAAATTTATGATAATCTATTTAAGATTATGTATAAATTTTATTTCTATATGTTTTCGTATGAACTATAAATTAATCTAGAATATCTTAAAATTTTCTTCACTTATTTGGAGTTAGTTAATTTCATTAAATTAGTTCATGTGAATTGGTTATTTCTATTATTTTATTTATTTGAATTCTATAGTGTACTACTTCACATTGTTGTATATGTGAATTGAATTATATTAAATAAAAGTACCCAAAATAAATTATTATATAATGATCACATTGTTGTATATGTGATAAACATAAGATATAATATTCTTTAGTAGTATTTGATCACATTGTTGTATATGTGATACACATAAGACATAATATTCTTTGATAACGTTTTATCACATTGTTGTATATGTGATACACATGAAATAATATTCTTTGATAGCAATATAATATTCTTTAGTAGCATTTTGTCACATTGTTGTATATGTGATACACATAAGATATAATAATATTTGATAATACACATAAGACATAATATTATTTGATAACGTTTTATCACATTGTTGTATATGTGATACTTCTTTGATAGCGTTCTACCACATTGTTGTATATGTGATGCACATAAAGTATATTCTTTGACAGTGTTTCATCACATTGTGGCATATGTGAAGTTTTGCAACCTTTAAAGCGCTTATCAATTTTATTATTAATTTACATCTAATATAATTATTTTCTGTCATGTAGATGTCGAATCTTGTAAAGTTTGAATTCAAAGCTCTTGATGTGAGCAGAGATAATTATTTATCATGACAATGGATACAAAGTTGCAATTGCAGTCCAACAAGCTTGATGGTACTATTAAGAAAAAAATAAAGAAAGTTCTAAAGCCAAGGTCAAGTCTTTATTTTATTTTTCTACAACATCATATCCATGATGATCTAAAGACAAGATATCTATGTGAGAATGATCCATTGAATTTGTGGACATATCTAAATGATGGATTTGACCACCAAAGGATAGTAATCCTTCCGATTGCTCAAATTGAATGTTTGAATTTAAGATACCATGACTGTAAAAATGTTAAATAATATAATTGTGCTCTGTTTAATATTGTTCCTCGTCTTAGATTGTGCGGAAAAAAAGTAACAGAGACTCAAATGATTGAGAAAATTCTCTTTATTTTTCATACAAGTAATGTGCTTTTGTAGCAATAATATCATGAATTTCTTTTCATAAATTACTCTGAACTGGTGACTATCTCAGTGTAGCAAAGGTAAATAGTAACGTTCTCATAAAAAATCACAACTCTAGACCAATTAGGTCAATGACAATTTCTGAGGCAAATGCTAATTTTGGAATTAGTAGAGGTCGTGGTGGAGGACGTGGAAGGGGGAATGAAAAATTTTTTTATGGAAGATATGGTCATGGTTATCAACCTTACAAAGGTTGAAACAATGGTTCACGAAAGAATAAATGAACAAGTGGAAAACATCCTCTAACAAAGGGAATCAAGTTACAAGTGAACAGATTGAGAAGATGCTAATGCAATTTTTATTGAATGAGCACTCGGTCAATATATGTTTATTTCAAGTATTTATATTTGAAGTCATGCTTTTGGTTTCCATCATGAAATGTCTAGGCCGTGAGAGTTTTGTTTTATTGAAAAAATATATATATTATAAATTTGGAGTTACATTTCTATAATATGATATTATCATTTAAAATGCTTAATTTTTCTTATTATACTTATGCTAGCTAGAATATATAAGTTCATAATATTTTTATTTTGCTTCATGGAGTAGTAACACTACTAAAATATGATCTATTAGCGACGTAATTTAGCGACGACGTAAAATTACGTCGCTATATATGGAATTCAGCGACTCCTTTATATAAACGTCGCAAAACGTCGCTGAATAGCGACGTTCAGCGACAGGTATAAAATTACGTCGCTGAATAGCGACGTTACGTCGCTGGATTATTAAAATATGTCGCCAGTTTACGACGTTTAGCGACGTTCTCATGTGACGTCGCTAATATTTTTACTTAGGGCACAGCGTTTCGTTTTTCCCACTCACTCGAAATTTCCAATTTTTTTCCACTACTCCTTTCCCCCCTCCGGCGATTCCTTCGGCGACCCCTTCCCCCCCCCCCCCCCCCCCCGGTGACTCCCTCCCTCTCCGGCGACCCGTACCCCCCGTCGAGCTCCTCCTCCTCGAGCTCAGGTAAACCCTAACCTAACTCCTCCTCCTCCTCCTCCTCCTCCTCCTCCTCTCCCACGAACACACACACATACGGACACACACGCACACACACACAGAGACACACACACACACACACACACACGGACACACACGCATACACACACAGAGACACACACACACACACGGACACACGGACACACACACAGATGGACACACACACACACACACTGGACACACTGTGTCATGTTGTGGTAGACATGAGACACTATGTTGGACACGTACACATAGCCTAGATCCTTTACCAACCATTTATTTTCCATTTTAACATGTTTTTATATATCAATTTCTAAATACCCTATGTTGACTGATACCTTGTTAATTTATTATATTTTCTAATTTTGAAAACCCAGTTTTGACAACCATTTTAACCTAGTTTAATGCTTTAATTTAGATGTTTAAAACCCTAGTATAGTGTATATATATGTGTGCTAACTGAGTTTCAAGTTTGGGGTGATTTGGTTAGAGTTTTGGTTCTCGATTTGGGTTTGAGGTGAATGGGTCTGAAATATGTTATAGGAGTATGTAATGTTGTGTGAAATGAACTGATTTCCTTTCTTTTCCTTTCCTATTTGACTGAACACAGTAAATCTCCTTACTATCCAGATTGGACTGACCTATAGTTCATATCACTCACTCACTCACTCTTGCGTAGGTACACACACGCATATAGCCTAATACAAGCATGTTAGCCTCCCTCATATACACGTATATGTGACTGTCACATGTAACAGTCAACACACTCACCCCCCATTCACATGTGCATGTACACACACCACCCACTCTCTACTTCTCTCTCTCTCTATATATATATGTTTGATAGATGGTATTGTATACATATATACATAACTATATCATGTAACTCATATGTGATATAGGCATATAGCCTATGTTAGAGTGTCTAAATATATGAATGCATGAAAGTTGCCTTGTCTTGTAATATAGGCATATAGTATATACATGCCTATATATATATTATATGTATATATCTATATAGATATTACTTGTGTGTATGAGATAGCTTGAGTTGACTTTGGTCATTATTGGTACTTGAATTGATAGGAACAAAGACCCCCAATGTCGGTATCGGTCAATATTTGGTATCGGTCGGTATCGGATCGGAACATGCCAAACCGTATCGGTATCGGCCGTATCGGATCGGTATCGGCCGATACTTTAAAATTATATAAAATAGTAGTCACCCCCAAGCTTGACTATTTTTACTGAAAGTCAAAGTAGAGTAAACATCTGACCTATATTGGACTAAGAGTTGACAAAGTCAACTATAGGTCAACCCTTGACCTAGTTTGACCTTGTTTGACTTTGTTTGACTTAGCTTGACCTTGTTTGACTTTGTTGTCTTCATGTTTGTTAAATGACACCCAGATACTAGTTTTAGTTGTTTAAATGACACCCAGATACTAGTTTTAGTTTCAGTTTACTTTGGTAACTCACTATTGCTCATTACTTGGTACTAGTTTTAGTTGATTGTGTTTTTTTAAGACTAAACAAATGACACCCATATATTACTTGTGTGTATGAGATAGCTTGAGTTGACTCTGGTCATTATTGGTACTTAAATTATAGGTTAGGCTTGTATAGCCTTGAATGGTGTGTGCTAGCTAGTATTGGGATACCAATAGCGATAAGGTAAAGGGTACCTTTGTTTGACTTAGCTTGACCTTGTTTGACTTAGTACAACCTAGTTTGACCTAGATTGCATATCATTGTTATTAGTAACTGTCCGCTACTAATGTGTGTCCCATAATAAGACATAATATACGAATTTGTGCCTGTTGGATAATGTGTGTCCATCTTTGCAGAATTATTTCCAAATGGATATGAATTACTACTTGCGGAATCGTTCATGGATGTACAATCATCGTCCTGATGATATGTGTGGTGTGCGTGATGAATACATAGCGGGAGTAGAGCAGTTCCTGCAGTTTGCTAAGGCGTTCCCTCAGTACATGGACGGCACCAAAATTAAGTGTCCGTGTATGAAATGTCATAACGTAAAATATTATCCAGATGTGGAAGTGACATATCATTTGTACTCGAGGGGTTTCACGCCTAATTACTATCAGTGGACCGCACACGGAGAACTTGTGTCTTTAGCATCAGAGCCGGAGCCTTATGTTGAGCCGTATATGCATGCGGGACCTAATTTTGTTTCAGATAATCATGCATACGACGGGTGCGTGAACATGGTTTTCGACGCTGCGGGGCCTAGTTTCGTTCATGATGCACCTGAGGAGGCACCGAACGCCGATGCTGCACAGTTCATGGAGTTGTTGGAGAATGCAATGACTCCATTGTATCCTGGTTGTGAGGATCATTCACCGTTGGAGGTGGTTACAAGACTGTTGAGCAATAAGTCAGATTTTAACATGTCGCAAGAATGCTACAACCGAGTGTTGGAGTTGATTATAGAGATCTTGCCGGCGGGTGCTAAGTTGCCTAAAGACTTCTACCGGTCTAAGAGGATGGTGAGATCGCTCTGGATGGGATACGAGAAAATCGATTCCTGTCGCAATGGGTGCATGCTGTACTACAAAGACGACAAGGACGCAGATGTGTACAGATTTTATGGTGCTGATCGCTATAAGACAACTAGTACATGAAGGTCTACCGGTGCAAGAAGACCGACCGATTCAATGCACTACTTGCCTTTAACGCCGCGGTTGCAAAGATTATTTATGGTGAAAGAGATGGCCGAAAATATGAGTTGGCACATGCGAGAACAGATTGAAGGAGTGTTGGATCACCCATCCGATGGAGAAGCGTGGAAGCACTTTGATCGAGTGTATCCAGATTTTGCTTCAGATCCGCGAAATGTCAGGTTGGGACTATCTTCTGAAGGTTTTACTCCTTTTGGTCTTTCGGGATCCCAGTATTCGTGCTGGCCTGTGATTGTCACTCCGTATAACCTACCGCCTTGGATGTGCATGAAGACTCAGTACATGTTTCTAACCGTTATAATTCCTGGTCCGAACAATCCCAAGAGGAACATTGACGTGTACTTACAGCCTTTGATAGATGAGTTGAATCAGTTATGGGAAGTAGGCGCTAACACGTACGATGTTTCCAGGAAGCAGAATTTTCAGATGAAGGTAACCCTTATGTGGACCATCAACGACTTTCCGGCCTATAGAATGTTATCTAGATGGAGCACTCATGGCCGTCTCTCATGTCCGTATTGCATGGACCGTAGTAAGGCTTTCCGCTTGAAATACGGCGGAAAACCATGCTTCTTTGATTGTCATCGGCAATTTCTGCCAAAAGATCATCCGTTCAGAAGGAACAGGAATGCTTTCCGTGCCGGCGTTGTAGAGAAGGGTGATCCACCGCCAAGGTGGTGCGGAACCACGATTTGGGAGGAGGTTAAAGATTTTCCAAGTGCTATAGAAGATCCTACAACTGGGTACAAGTGCGATGGATTTGGTAGAGTTCATAACTGGACAAAGAGGAGCATATTCTGGGATCTGCCATACTGGAGTACCAATCTGATCAGACATAATCTTGATATCATGCATATTGAAAAGAATGTGTTTGATAACATAATTAATACTGTGATGGACGTAAAGGGAACAACTTGCCCGATCAGAGACAACTTTGTGGATCTCGATTCCACCAAAAATAGCTGTTTGTGTATCAGATCTTCGAACTACAAAGATGTTGATGCGGGCAACGATTTCTATGGTGTGTTACGGAAGATCGTAGAGCTGACATATAGTTATGGAATAGAGCCTGCTAAGATTGTGTTATTCAGGTGTGATTGGTTCGATCCGATTGAAGGTCAAGGTTGGAAAGTAGACAAGCACGGTCTTGTTGATATAAACTATCGGCGTCGATATCAAGCCTATGAACCATTTGTCCTATCAAGTTAGCTAGGCTCAGCTCGTGTACTTCACAAGTTATCCTAAACGGGGAACAACAAGGTCGGACTGGTGGGCAGTATGCAAGACCAAAGCTAGAAATACCTTTGAGGTTGACGATATAGCTTATCAACAGGATGAACTACCTCTTGTAACAAATATTATAGAAGTGGACACGACGAAAGTTCCCTATTACACATCTAATTGTGTAGAAGAAGTAGAATTATCTGAAGAGGAAGATGCAGATAAAAGTGAAGAAGAAGAAGAAGAAGAAGAAGAAGAAGAAGAAGAAGAAGAAGAAGAAGAAGAAGAAGAAGAAGAAGTAGATGAGCTAAACGAACTAGATGAATTTTCAGAAGAGGATTAAATCTGTACGTTTGTTTTATCATCATATTTGACACTTTAGTGACACTTCTATCATATAAATCTGTGACACTTCAGTGACACTTTATTGACACTTTTATTGACACTTCAGTGACACTTTTTGACTATGATATTTTTCAAAAATCTGTGATGTCTATCATATAAATATGTTTTTTTGTTTTATTGTCATATGTTTTATTGTCAGGTATGACTAGACCATCTGGACGACGCGGAGGATTATATATTAGGCAGCCCCGTCAGCCTCGGGCTGGGGATGGAGAGGGCAGTTCCGTACCCTCATCCTCATCTCCGAGTACGCCAGTGTACCGTTCTGTTCCCGGTCCATTACCGGGACAGGCAGTTCTAGCAGGTTGGCGACTCCTCCCTCGTCGTCCAGCCTTCCTGATCCCGCGTCTAGCATCCCTGATCCCCCGTCCAGCATTCCTACTGTCGACGGCTTTATGGAGGGAGCCCACGCCGATCATATGGAGGACGGTGATCAGACTGATCCTTCCCAGGCAGGAGGTGAGAGCGACCCTCCATGCGCTTCCCCTGGCGAGACGCGTATGGAGATTTGGACGGACGGGCCTATGAAGTAAGTTAATTAATTATTATATATTTCTCAAATGATTATATGTACATATATATTCATGAAAAATTATTATTGTATAGATATCGGCCTTCTGCAGTACAGAGACAGCTCGAGACATTTGTAAGGCAGAACTATGGTGGGCCTTGGCTCAACTACTCAGATGCTCCCGCAGATAGGAAGGCCTTTTGGTTCGCCCACTTCAAGGTAAAAAATTTGTTTATTTTTAAATTTTAATAATTATTTGTGTATATTATACAACTTTTGTATTTTACTTCTTGTAGAGGACCTATTTCTATCCACCACACCGGGCGGCGAGGATCGAGGGCCAATTTTTTGCCGTCATAGCCAAGCTCATCCGTGATGCGATCGACGACCAGAAGCGTCGTGATCACTCCGGACAGCCGATCCAGGGTTGGATTACGCCAGAGCAGTGGACTGCGATGAAGGCTAGTTTCAGCGAGCCCAAGTACCAGGAGCGGTCTGAGAAGGCCAAGGTGGCGCGGTCGAGCGCCGGTAAGTGGTGTGGTGGCTCCATTCCGATCACGGAGAATTTTTGTCGTCTGGTACGTTTCCTATGACGGACATTAATTTATATATAGTTCGATATAATGTTTAATACTAATAATAGATAATATATTTTAACAGGTAAAGAAGGGTGAGGACCCGAACATGGTGACCGTCTTCCTGGTCACCCATCGGAGGGCTGGGGACTTCATTGACGAGAGGGCGACACAGACATATGTACGTTCTATTCTTTATATTAACTGACTATAATTTGGAAAACAGGAAAATAGATATCAATATAGACTTTAGTAAACACTTACACGTTAGCAAACATGTTCTAGGCCGAGTTTGTTCAGCTACAGAAGGAGGCGGCTGATGCTGCTGCTGCTGCTAGTGCGCAAGCAGAGGGAGGGGCTGGTACTTCCTCCCAGCCGCCTGCAGAGCCATCGCCGGACGAGCTCTGGATGACCGTCGTTGGCGGTCTTCAGAAGGGTACGTACTACGGTACGGGATCCTACGGCACGTATTTGGCTTCGGAGTCATCCCAGGCCCCCTCTGTCAGTGCGCAGTCTCCGGCTACGCAGGCGTTGTCACGAGCTGAGGATGTTCGTCGTCAGATCGAGGAGCTGCGTCGTGAGTTGCAGCAGCAGATTTCTGATGCGGTCGAGCGACGATCCGACCCTCCGATCATCACCGGACGATTTGATGCGGTCGAGCGCAGTATACAGGAGCTGATGAGTCTGCATCAGGCTGCAGCTGCCAACTTGCAGACGCTTACCGAGTCTACGCAGCGCACAGAGCGTAGACAGGTCGAGCTGGGCGGATCGCATAGGAGCCTTTCTCTCTCACTCGCTCAGTATACTGAGAAGGTGGTGAGTACCCTTGCTGCGCATGGTGAGCGACTGCGAGAGCTGGAGCAGGTACGTCCTCCGGGTCCATCGACGGTGCCGACTCCAGATACTGCACTGCCTCCGGCGCCGACTCCAGACATTGTACTGCCTCCTACTACCCCTACGGTACAGCTCACCCAGGAGCAGTATGACTACATTCTATCCCAGTTGCACGGCAGGGGTCCGCAGTGATTTTATTGGTTTTTTATGACTTGTATGTATTGGCCCTATGGGCAAATTGTTTATTCATACACTGTTGTTTATACACTTGGTGGGAGACTTTTTATCATCTTTCATTTTTATTTGACTCTATTGGATGTTTGTGAGGATGTGTGTCTGTGATATTTACTTTGTACTGCCTCCTATTTTTATTGTGATATTTACTTTGTGATATCTGCGACGGGATGACAAATATACTTACGCTGGGTTATAAGCGATGATCTGATATACAAAGGAGGTGCTGCCGAAATTTTAAAAAAATATATTGTGTATTTTTGTTATGATGTGTGTCTGTGTTTACAGTGAATATGAAATGCAGTGTTCGGAACCATCGACAATTTCGATTACTGTTGTATGTTTTATCTTGGATAGAAATAGCAACAGTTCAGGGTGCACTTCTGAGAGCTTCATTTTCACGTCCTTCACTTTCTCGGACGTCGTAAAGGTTCCCGAGAAGGTGAAGGACATGAAGAGGAAGCTCTGAGAAGTGCACCCTGAACTGTTGCTCTTTCTATCCAAGATAAAACATAGAACAGTAAGCGAAACTGTTGATGGTTCGAACACTGCACTTCACACACACTGTAAACACAGAAACACAGCACAACAAAAATATCAATTATATTTTTTTAAATTTTTTTTAACATTAGCGACGTATAGCGACGTTCTGCGACGTATAGCGACGTCAAATAGACGTCGCTACACGTCGCTAACTAGCGACGTTACGTCGCTCGACGTCGCTAATATACGTCGCTACGTTGTCCACGTGGCCACATGGATGCCATGCCTCGTCATCATTTATAAACTTTTGAAGCGTCGCTAGTGGTCGCTTTACGTCGCAATGTTGGCGACGTACTGATACGTCGCTCTCTGTCGCTCATTTGGCGACGTCTAGCGACAATGGACGCCGTGTCGCAAATAGCGACGTTCGGCGATGAAAGTATCATCTGCGACTTGCCTATAAGCGACGTAAGTTTTTCGTCGCTAAATACGTCGCAAATCATTGTTAGCGACGTTTTTTCTGTATTTAGCGACGTCTCCTGACGTCGCTAATCTGGGTTATTTTAGTAGTGTAATGTATGCTTGTCGTAAATATGACAAAGATAGACATTGATTTAGCAATGTCGAGCTACTCAACGAGAGATTGAGAGATTAAAAGAATCTTAAAAAAATGACTTAGATATGTGTTTGGTAGATAGTGCTACAACACACATATCCAAGAAAAATGACTTAGATATGTGTTTGGTAGATAGTACTACAACACAAATGAATTTGAAGAATGAAAGTTTTTGCCAAAGTTAGTATTTGACATGCATAAAGTGCCAACAATAGTTGGGCCAGCCATATAATTGAGGACTTTGGAATAACACACGTCATGTTACCTAATGGTACTCAAACCTGTTTACAGAATGTGTTATATTCAAGTAGTTCTGTAAAGAAATTTGTTAAGTTTCAAGGATATACAAAAAATAGGTACCATAATGAAACTCGAAATGATAACAACAAAGAGTCATTATGTAGCACATCTAATGTTAGGAGCAAAAGACTCACATTAGAATAATTATCTTGTTTTTCGGTAGATTTTTATTTCACCACCATTGGCATAATTGAATCTAATATGAATGTGGCAAAATATAAAGCCAGTGATCATATCTTATATAACATTTAGCATGACCCTTTGGGTCATCCAGGACAAACTATGTTCAATCGGATCATTGATAATTTTTGTGGATATTTATTGGAAAATTACGATATTGGCTTATCGAAGAATCAACTATATGTTCCTTGTTTACAAAGGAAGATTATAACTAGACCATCTTTTCTAAAATTTAAGAATGAGTCTCCTACTTTCTTGTAAAGAACATAAGGAGACATTTGTGGTCATATTCACCCTGCTAGTGGTTCTCTTTAAGATATTTTATGGTACTCGTAGATGCATATATTAAGTGGTCATATGTTTGTCTATTGTCTACTTGAAATCTTGTATTTTTCTCGTCTTTTAGCTCAAATTATTAAACTTAGATCTCAGTTTCCTAATCATACGACTATATTAATTAGTCTTGATAATGTCGCATAATTTATCTAACAAGCTTTTGATAATTATTGTACATTATTAGTGACTGAGATAGAGCATCATGTTCCCCAGTGCACACACAAAATGGGTTAGCTGAGTCATTTATTAAACATCTTCAAATAGCTAGACCTCTACTAGTGCAATCTAGTTTAAAAATTGTGGCTTGAGACATGATATTTTACATGTTGCATCTTTAGTTAAATTTAGACATATTGTCTACCATATTATTATATATATACAACTTGTTAGTGGTAAACAACCAAATATTTTATATTTGAGAAAGTTTGGATATACAGTATGTCCCAGTTCCATCTCCCAAAAGAACTAAGATGTTTAATAAATGATGTTTGAAAAATATATATTAGTTTGAGTTTTCTTCCATAATAAGATATTTAAAAATCAATGACTGGTGATGTCTTTACTACAAGATTTGATGATCGCCAATTTGATGATAGAGTCTTCCCGTCGTTAGGGGAAGGTATAAGCAACAAATTGTTTATATAGAACAAACTATTGCTAATTAATGATGTGAATTGACATGGTATACGCCTACTCTATCGATCTCATTAAGTTCCAAGAACTCCACAATGTGATTATGAGATAAGAAGAATGATACATTTGCAAGAAATTGCAAATCAATTACCTGATGCATTTAATGATGCCGTAAAGGTAACTATATCATATATGCCAGCCAAAATCATTGTTCCAATTGGACAAAATTCAAACAAGGCGGCAAATGAATCCACTACTACACTCAAAAGCGTGGTAGGCCTATAGGTTCCAAGGATAGTGCTCCTAGAAAAAGGAGAGCTAATGAAACATCTTGTCCTGATAAAAGTCCAATAGTGGCTGGAGCTCCGAAAACAAATAATGAATATGTGCACGTTTCCAAATTAACTGAAATGCCTCTGAATGCCTCTAGAGAGGCACAAGTACCTAAAATAAAGAGATCTCGATATTTTATGCATGTTCAGGTGAATTATGGAATAGAAAATCACTTGTCATCGATGACATATTTAGCTATGCAGTAGCTACTAAAATATCAAAGGACAATGATGATTGTGAAAATGAACCACGTAGTATAAATTAATGTCGACAAATAAAAGATTGGCCAATCTGGAAATATGCTATTCAAGCATAATTAAATCTTTAGAAAAATGTGGTGTGTTTGGACCTATAGTGGAAATACTAATGGGCATAAACCATGTTGGTTTTAAATGGGTGTTTCGTGAGAAAACAAAGTGAGAGGAACAAAGTTCAAAGATATAAATTCTGACTTGTAGCACAAGGTTTCTCTCAAAGACCTGGAATTGACTATGTTGAGACATACTCTCTAGTTATGGATATCATTACCTTTAGATATCTAATTAGTCTCGCAGTTTCTAAAAATCTTGATATAAGATTTATGGATATTGTAACTGCATATTTGTATGGAGACTTAGATATTGACATCTATATAAAAATTCCAGATGGATTTAGAATGCCAGAGACTAAGTCAAAAGGAATGTGTTTAATTAATCTTCGACGAGCATTATATGGAGTTGAAATAATCCACAAGAATGTGGTATAATTATCTTATCATATATTTGACTAAAAAATGATACAAAATAGTCAAATTTACCTATGTGTCTTCATTAAGAAATTCAGAAATGAATTCTCAATAATACCAGTATATATGGATGATATAAAACCTGATCAGGTCTCCTACAAAATTGGAGAAAACTGCAAACTATTTGAAGAATGAGTTTGAAATGTGGACTTGGAAAAAGACAAAGCTTGGTCTCGGTTTGCAAATAGAACGAAGCTCCAGCGGGATATTAGTGCATCATTTCTGATATATTGAAAGAATTTTGAATTGATTCATAATGGATAAAGTACATCCACTAAGTAGACCGATGGTTATACGCAGGTTGGACTTGGATAAATGTCTATTACAACCAAAGGGAAAAGTTAAAAAAGTTCTTGGTCCAGAAATGTCATATTTAAGTGCTATTGGAGCACTACTATATCTAGCCAATGTACAAGATCGGATATTGTATTTTCTGTTAATTTATTATCTAGATATAGTTTTTGCACCTGCACTTAGACATCGGTATGGGGTTAAATACATATTGAGATATTTTCATGGAACAACTAACATGAGATTATTTTATAAATGTGATTTTACTAACAATTTTTGTCTAGTTGGTTGTACAGATTCAAATATCTTTCTGACCCACATAAGGGTTGCTTCCCAATAGGTTATGTGTTTATTAATAACCATGCAGCTATATCTTAACTACCAACAAAGCAAGGTTCAGTAGCAACTTCCTCTAACCATGCAGAATTAATTACATTACAAGAAGCAACAAGAGAAAGTATGTGCATGCGATCAATCAATCATCATATAAGAGTAAATTGTCAACTATTCACAGTTATAGGTGAGCCTACAATAATATTTAAAGACAATACGGCTTGCATTACACAATTTCGAGAGAGATTCATCAAAGGAGATGGAATAAGCAACTTCCACCAAAAATTATTTTATGCACATGAGCTCCAAAGGACGAAAGTGGTCAAACGAAGTCAAGTAAATCCATTATATCGGGAGGGGGGGGGGTATGACTCATAAAGAATATTTTTGAGTTTTGCGCGTTGTACGCTTTTTCCTTGACTAAATTTTTTTCCACTGGATTTTTCTTAGCAAGGTTTTAATGAGACAACAAATGGGCATACACCACCAACTAATTAATGGTGAATATCCAAGGGGGAGTGTTGTAAATATAGATAATTCATATTATTATTTGGTGTACATAACCTATTTCTTTTGGTTATCCATAACCTATGACATTTGGTTATCCATGACTTATGTCTTTTAGCATTTCTCCTTAATTATCATGATAATGTTAAACCTCTATTGTAAGCCTATATAAAGGGCTCTTCTCAAGATGATTGAGACAAGTGAATGAAGAAACAATTTGTAGAAAATAATGGTTGTATATTTTATTGATGGACTACTTCACTACTTATAGGGAGTCTAGCTCCTCTACATACTACATATTCCGATGTGGGACTAAAAGTCCCTTATTGACTCTCAACACTCCCCCTCAAGATGGACGATAGATATTGATCATCCCCATCTTGTTACATAGCTTCGACAGACTTAATGAACTAAGACCCTTAGTCAGACAGTCTGCAACTTGTTCTTCTGAGCGGACATGGTCAATCTTCAGTATCCCTTGTTCCAGCTTCTCCTTGATGAAGAATCGATCAATCTCGATGTGCTTCATTCTGTCGTGCTGAACGGGATTGTTAGCTATACTTATTGCAGCTTGACTATCGCTCAGAAGACGCAATAGTGCTCCCTTGTCTAGCTTCAAATCTGTCAGTAACGCTTTCACCCACAGCAACTTTGACACTCCCAGAGCCATTGCTCTGTATTCTGCTTCAGCTGTCGATCGTGCTACCACAGACTGTTTCTTGCTTCTCCATGAGACCAGATTTTCTCCTACAAAAACACAGTATCCCGTGGTAGACCTTCTGTCGTCTATGCAGCTTGCCCAGTCTGCATCACAGTATCCCTCAACTTCTATACGTCCATTCTTCTTGAACCATAGCCCCTTTTCCGGCGTTCCTTTCAGATACCTCAAGATCTGAAATACTGCTTCCATATGACCCTTTCTTGGATCATGCATGTAGCGACTCACTATACTCACCGCGAATGAGATATCAGGGCGAATGTGTCCTAGATAAATCAATCTCCCTACAAGTCTTTGATATCTTTCACGATCAACGGGTTCTCCTGCTTCTGCTCCCAACTTGCACTTCTGGTCAATTGGAGTGACCGCTGCTTTGCATCCCAGCATCCCCGTCTCCTTCAGCAGATCTAGTGTGTATTTTCTCTGTGAGAGAATAATTCCTTGTTCGCCTTCACACACCTCTATACCTAGAAAGTACCTCATCGCTCCTAAATCCTTCACTTCAAACTCCTTCACGAGTTTTGACTTTAGCTTAGTGATCTCGACTTCATCATCACCTGTGATCACTATATCATCCACATATACAGCAAGTATAGTGATATGGCCTCTTGCATGCTGGAGGAAGACTGTATGATCTGTATTTATTTGACGGTATCCCATGCCTGTAACAGCCTTTCTGAATCTGTCAAACCAGGCTCGAGAAGATTGCTTGAGCCCGTATAGCGACTTCTTCAGTTTACACACCTTTCCTTGCGACGTCCCTCCGTTTGATTCCGTCGCGTAGCACCCTGGCGGGAGCTCCATGTATATTTCTTCTTGCAGGTCCCCATGAAGAAATGTATTCTTCACATCCAGCTGGTACAACTTCCACCCATAGTTCGCTGCAATGGAGACCAGAGTTCTCACGGTGCTCATTTTTGCTACTGAGTAAACGTCTCATCATAGTCTATTCCATATGATTGTGTGAATCCTTTTGCAACCAACCTCGCCTTGTACCGCTCTACTTTTCCTTCTGGCGTCTCTTTCACTGTGTACAACCCATTTGCATCCCACAGCTTTCTTCCCTTTGGGTAATGGAACCAGCTCCCATGTCTTATTTTTCTCCAGTGCCCCAAGTTCTTCCATCATTGCAGCTTTCCACCTTGGATCTTTCTTTGCTTCCTGCCAACACTTGGGCAACGAAGTAGAGTCTAGCGATGCAATGAAGGCTCGATAATTCGAAGAAATGTTAGAATAAGACAAGAAGTTGGCAATTTTATGTTCGTAATCATCAAAACGAGCAGGAGCCTTACCCGCATTGATGCGAGAAGATCTTCTTAAGGGAGCAATAGGTGGTGGAGAGATCATACCATCCGAGTCGGAGAGATCCGCATCCGAATCCGAGTGATTCAGTGCGGGGGCAACATCTTCAGGAGTTGGAGCAAGAGTAGACGAGGGACTTGGCACAGGACACGGCATAGGCACAGTACTGGACTTCTGTTGTCTCCTTCTGTAGACTTGGAGCTCCTTTTCCCTTGTCTGCTGCCCCCCCTGCGTAACATATGGATATTCTTCTTCATTATCTGTATCTGAGTCACTGTGCTCTCCCCCTTTCGTCCAGTTTTCTACAACTGGACACGGAACCGATCCGACGACCACATTTGGGCTTATTATCTCCCCCTCACATCTAACGCCATCTGTGGTAGGTGTGTCACCAATTGCTTAACCTTCATCCGAACCATAGTATGGTTCGAGTTCTCTGAAAGTAACATCTATGCTGACAAACATCTTCCGCTCGACTGGACTCCAACAGGCATAACCCTTATGAGTCGCCGTGTAACCGACGAAGACACATTTAATTGCCCTAGGATCCAATTTGCTAAAGCTTGGCCTATTATCTTGGACAAAGCACACACATCCAAAGACTTTTGGTGGAACAGTGTATGTCGTTGCCCCAGTAAGCATTTCCAACGGTGTCTTCCAGTCCAATACTTGAGATGGCATTCTGTTGATAAGATAAGAGGCCGTCAATATAGCCTGCCCCCAAAAGTGTTTCGGGACATTCATAGCCAGCATCATCATCCGTGCGACTTCCAGCAGGTGTCTGTTTTTTTCGTTCCGCCACACCATTTTGGGCCGGAATATAAGCACATGAAGTTTGATGAAGTATTCCATGAGTGGAAAAGTACTCAGCAACCCGCTTATTAGTATACTCCGTCCCATTGTCTGACCGGAAATACTTAATTTTAGCGCCATATTGAGTTTTCACCCGTCGATGAAAGTCCTGAAAGGCCTCAAGGACGTCACTCTTATTCTTCATAAGATAGACCCATGTCACGCGGGTATAACAGTCAATAAAGGTGACGAACCATCGAAAGCCGTTAATACCCATCGTAGGACAAGGGCTCCATACATCTGAATGTATCATGTCAAAAGCAGCTGAACTCCTATTCCCCGTGCTCACATACGTACTTCTGGTATGTTTGCCCAACTCACAAGCATTACAAATAACTTCTCTTTATTAGCCCTTTGATATAAGGACGGATACATTCGACTCATAACTTTAAAAGAAGAATGACCGACACGCTGGTGGTGGAGGAGCAAGTCGGCTTCAACACTGCGACAGAAAGCTGCTGGTGGTGCGTCTGCAACCAAGGATGCTAATACGGTGTCCAGTCCAGTCCTGTCTAAATACCATAGCCCCTTATGCCATGTGCCAGTCCCAAGTCGTCGTCCTGTCCCTTTCTCCTGAAAAGTCACCAGAGGAATGTCAAAGGAAACAGTACAGTTAAGATCAAGTATAATGGCACTAATGGATAGGAGATTGACAGGAAAGGACGGAGCATGTAGGACATTGGTTAGAGTGATGGAGGGGGGTGCATGCGACAGTGCCTTTACCCATGACAGGGCGGGATATACCATCAGCGGTCTGAATACTCTCCGGCAATGGTAGGTGAGTATATCCCTGAAACGCATCACGGGACCCCGTGACATGGCGAGATGCCCCAGAGTCCATAATCCATCCTAACTGATGGATAGAGGCAAGAGCACGTACAGAATCATCGGTGCTGGTTTGGGCAAAGCAAGTGAGGTGATCTCCCGAGGTTGAAGACGTCCCAGGACAGTCGATCGAACCCAGCTTTGTGCCTCGCAACTTCTCAAGGAACTCCCGCTCAAGCGGGGTTATTTCAGCCAGTTGATTCTCTCCCCCCTTCCTCCGCCAGATTTGCTTTGTGTCCACCCCTTCTACCGGTATATCCTCCTCTACCACCACGTCGGCCTCCATGACCCCATCCTCGATCAGTAGACTGATTGCGCAAGGGTTTTGGACAAAATCGGATGTAATGTCCGGAGTTACCACAATTGTGACAAACACCACCCATAGATGGAGGTTGATTGAAGGCAGCAAGGGAAGACTTTTCAACCGCGGCTGGCTCCCCCTGGAAGGAGCCCTTGTTGGGCATCAACTTCAGTCGAGCTTCTTCCTGTGTCATAACAGCTATAGCTTCTTCCAAGGTCAGAAGCGTGGGTTAGGATAGGAGGATATTCCGTCGCTGCTCAAATACAGGGTGTAGTCCCTTCAGGAATTTTATCATACGCTGCCGGGAAATATAAGCCAGGAACGTCTGAAAGTACTTTGCGAAGGCTGGTTCGATTTGTGCATCTTCCATCCCAAGAGGATTATAATGATCCAGATCAGACCAATACTTCTTCAACAGGGCCGCGTACTCAGAGATGGTACGGTCGTCTTGGGCCACCCTATCGAGTTCATCTTGCAGTTGAAAGACTCGCGTAGGGTTGCCGGAGCCGGAGTACATATCTTTAAGAGTTTGCCATATATCAGCAGCAGCCTCCATGCCTCGACATTGCCTGACACCTGGTCGGTTAAAGAGGCAGTCAACCACCCAGCTACGACGTTGTTGACAATCTCCCACACAGCAAACTCCTTGGTGGAGTGATCGGCTGGCGCCTTGGCTTGGCCAGTGACATAGCCAACCAAGCCACGTCCCTTCAGTGTCCGCATCGCCTGTCGCGACCACTTCAAGTAGTTGGAAGTTCCTTCCAACTTCGTCTCCAGCTTCTCCAGCTTCCCCATTTTGTAAGGCGACGGATCCATATCAGTATGGATCACACGTGGGGTTACCTCGGTTAATCTCTTGGATAAGATATCATCAACCAAGGCCTTCATCTCTTCGGCCGTCAGTTTGCCACTGATCGAATCCATGGCGTCTTCAACTGTGAACTCAATTCGTCGTCTTCGTCGTCGTCGTCGGAGTCTGCAACTGACCCAACGTCGTCGTCTTCGTCGTCGACGTCGTCTTCTTCAACGCCAGAGACTTTACTAATGCGCTACTAACTTGGCCAGCACCGGCGCGCATGTAAAGTGAACACGTCAGGACACCAGAGAAGACATGATCAGTCTCTGCATAGATCCCGATGTGAAAGGAATGACAAATAAAGCATTTGTTAGTTCCAAACGGCGTAAGCACGGAACAGAGTTGGTGCAAATAAAGATTTGACAGCCGTCTCTATTCGAAATACGCCGTTTTTTTTTGTTATTGTTAAAAGCTAGGGTTAGGGTTTGATGGGGCTGCTAGGTCTAGGGTTAGGGTTTCCATGGCAAAAAGCTAGGGATAGGGTTAGGGTTGTGTGCTGCTGGGGGGGGGGGGGAGGCGTCTGCGGGAGGGAGGGGGGGCGGGGTGCTGCGGGAGAGAGGGTCGGCAGGGTGCTGCGGGGAGAGGGGGGTGGGGGGGGGGGGTGGGGGGGGGGGGGGGGGGGGGGGTTCTGCAGGGGGGGTCGGGGGGGGGGGGGGTTTCTGGTCGGGGGGGGGGGGTCGGGGGGGGGTTCTGCAGGGGGTGGTCGGGGGGGTTCGGCAAGGAAGGGGGGGGTCGGCAAGTGGAGGTCGGCGAGTGGAGGTCGGGGGGGTTCTGTAGGGGGGATGGGGGGGGGGGGGTCGGGGGGGTTTGCGGGGGGGGTCGGGGGGGTTCTGCTAGGAGGGGTTTCGGCGGGTGCGTGGAGGGGGGGCGCAGTGGGTGGAGGCCGGGGGATCGGGGGGGTTGTCGAAAAAAATTTTGTGAGAGAGAGAGAGATGTAGAGAGAGAGAGAGAGAGAGAGTATGGCTCTGATACCATGTAGAAAATAATGGTTGTTATTTTATTGATGGACTATTTCACTACTTATAGGGAGTCTAGCTCCTCTACATACTACATATTCCGATGTAGGACTAAAAGTCCCTATTGACTCTGAACACAATTTTCTCTATTTTTCTATCTCTATTTCTTTGTTTTACAATAATAATGACAAAATTAAGCAAATTAGACTATTGTGGGTTTGGTACTCTTTCTAGGCCTCGTCACTCATTGGTTAGTTATAGCCTTATAGGTCTGTCGTTACTTAAAATCTCTTAGGTCAAAATTATACAAATGGTATAATCTCTTAGGTCAAAATTATGCAATTGGTATCCAAAATTGTATAATTTTTTTTAAATTCTAAAATGTCATAAAATGGTAGTCTAACCATACCTGGAGTCATATTATACTATTTTACCCATATATTCGTATTGTTGTTATATGATCAAGGACGTCATTCAAGTATCCCGTTCATCAACAACTATAACCCATTTTATAAGTCGTTAATAGTTTAATTAGGATTTCCCAATAAAAAAACTTATACCCATTTTTATTTAGCTTCTTGGGAAGCGAATCCACAATAGCAGCTAGGAAAAAAATCTGCTATCCTACCAATTATAACTTATATTTCAAGGAAAAAAAAGTTCCCTCATACCATGTATAGACAATATTAACTTGAAATGTGACAAAAACTATGTTGCACGGACGCACAGAAATGAAAAACGTACCTCTATCGTGTCTGCACCCCTATCTGTTTTTCTACTTGTGCAACATAGGTAATTACATATATATTTAAAATTCGGTTACTTGTAATTATTCGTGTATGTACTTATGTAAGATAGACAATATATGCTTGTATCCCGTGTAACATTACTTTATTCATATATGTGTATATACTCATGCAACATGGGTAATTGCACTATTATTTGGACAAGGATATTTTTCCATTCTATACTCGTGCAAAATATAAGACGCAAGTGTCAAGTCTTTGAATATCAACTTGAACGAAGTAGGGGGTTGACCTGGCGATGCTTGCAAGATTCAGGGTTAGCGACTATCGGTTTGCACTAGAGGAGGGGGTTTAAATTTTTGCGAGATTAGCGACACATTAGCGACTTTACCAACATCATATAGCAATCGTATGGTTGGTTCCTCTTCCACTTGAAACAAAATTTGGAAGGAAACTAACAACTCTTGCCATGGTTCTGGTCATAGCCAGCAAAAAGTCCAATTTGGGGAGTTTATTGAATTCTTGATTGGTGATACAAGATTCATTACAAAGAAGAAAGGAAAGAAACTAACAAGGAACTAAAGTTATGAACTAAAGCTAAGTAAATTCGTACATTTTCCATTCTCTCTTCCTCTCATATCGCTCGATTTATAAGGACTCTACACTCCGCAATCCTTGCAAGCAACTCCAGCTAGCAGTTCGGTTGTTGTTGCAGTTAGTCCCCAGCTGGCACATGGCTTGCTGACTTGGACGAACCTGGACCCACTCGTGAGCTGGTTGGTGACAAATTCTGGTTTACCGTTGTTGTTTATTGCCATTCATTGGGCTTTGGATAGCCTATGAAAAACTGTGATACTCCAGTGTGCTTCTTTCTCTGATTACTGATACATCACACTTCCCGACGCCTCGCAGCGACATCGCTGAACACGTCAAAATCTCGTACTTTCTTCTAGCATGTGTGAAAACAACAACATGAAGAAAACCCTAGGACGATAAGAGCCCAATCCGAAAAAGTCTCCACTAATGGATATAAGAGTGCATCAAGTCCTTTCAACTTCTCCTACCGATTCGAGAACGAATCAATCACTACTACTAAATGAATGAGAATCGAATGGAAGATGTCAATGTTATTCAGAAGAAAAAACTCGAAGATGAACCAAGTGAATCTCCTCGAACGATCTTTCTGAATCAACACGAACTTTCTAAATCTCCTTCTCCCTCTTCTCTTGAAAGTGCACAACCTTTTGTGTAATCACACCTTCGATATGCTCTCCAATTAAGTTATAAAATTGTAATATATAACCATTTCCCAATACTTTCCGATATTTGAGACCATCCGACTGCAAAAACTTGATTAAAATTGACTTAAAATCCAACATTTGCTCAACCCGCAAAAGGACCGAAACACCACCAGAAAACCGTCGATACAGTGTTTTTGACTTCTGGTCCAAATCCACAAGCTTCGAGAAAAAATGGATTACAAACCCTGCACACCGGTATACGCTGGTATAATAACATGTATACCGATGTTACTTCCCCGTTTTTTAATCCAAATCAAGCCTCGTTGATTCTCGACTTCATCCCGAGCTTTTCATACACACATGGTGAAACTCGTCTCATATGGGTCCATGGGATATCCTCCATTACATGAGGGAACCACCCCAAGAAGAATAAGATAAGTTGTACTATAACTTACATCAGAGTGCTTCAAGGTTTGTAATTCTATGTGCAACTTGGCAAAATAATTTTTACTCCCTAGTTTATATGCTACAATGTAATATAAACCAATGTCAAGGTTATCTCATGTCACCTAATCCTCTGTCACCAGTAAAGACATCGCCTTCAATAATGATTTCGGAAATTTGTCAATTCTTTTGTGAACTATGTTTGTATCCTTGTTCTCATTGTCTTTATTTTTATTGATTTTCAGTGAAGACGAGCGACGCATTGGCGTTGTATGTCTTTTCATACTATATTTAGCCCCATTAGTACTAGATAGTGGAGATGTGTGTTGCCGGTGTTCGTCCAGTTAAATAGTAATTGGATGGTTTCTGCATGTCCGATCCTCTTAATGAAAAATATTGAAGATCACGTTCCTTGTGATTATAAAAGTATCTCCAAGTTAGCACTGTCATAATCCAAAACCATATATCAAACAAAAGAGTAATGTTGTCCCTAATGAAAGAAAAAAAATTAGCGGAAGAATGAATGGCAAATCCATAGGCAGAAGTGCAAATAAGCATCCATTAGTTTTAGTGACATAGTCCAAATATATTACTATCAACACTCCTATATAGCCCGTAAATGGAAGTGACCATCAAATGATTCGTGTCACATGGCGCTCC